>LBNU01025823.1:35184-62454 GCA_014162995.1 Artemisia annua | reverse complement strand
TGTTCTAAAATGGTTTAAATTTATAGGGTGGAAGAAATGTTGGAGGTAGTGTTTGGATTCGATGTTTGGCCATAGAAATTTTGAGGTTTCTAATGATTTGGGTGAGTAATGAAGGTTGTCACATCATTTGGAAGTCAAACCAATGAAGAAGATGGAGTAAGAAGACAAAGATTTGCACTAAATGCCTAGTTGTCTTGTCAAATTGGTTGGGGTAATATGATTCACGGATTGGAAGGATCCTTTGGGTGGGTTCCTTCCTTTATGTGTGAGGGTTCCTTGAGGTGGTTATGGTTTAATTTGGTTTTTGGCGGGAAAGTAAGTCCTATTGGTTTTAGGCTCTTAGAAGACTCCTAATGATGTTATAAACTAACAAGAAATGAGCTTCTAACAAACAAGGTTGATTTTGGGAAGTTTGGGTTTTTAAAATTTGAAAACGGATTAAAAAAAATTTCCCTGGTGAATCGGCAGAACCCTCGGATTACACGGGCGGAACCCATTTTAGGTTGCCGCCGTTTCCGTTGGGCCAAATATGGGGTACCCAGAAAATTGCACTGGCGGAACCTTTGTGAGGGTTCCGCCAGACCCTAAAAATGAGGCAGTCCACCGTTTTGACCCGCAAGACGATTTTCAAATTTTCCGAAAACTCCTAAAACTAAAAATATAATTCATATCTGGTTAGGAAATGCAAAAATTGGACATGTAAACATGCATATGGTTGGACTTTGACCGAGGGCTAGCGAATTTCACTATATATAGTGAAATTTTCATAAACTTGAAAATTTGACAACATGCCAAATGTTGTCATCCTGCATCAACGTTAGTTCATACATGTTTCAAATTGTACCAAATAACCTACCAACACATAAATCCATAACAAACATTGTTCAAACGACCAAATAGTTCACATAACACCTATTGCCAAACACTCCTACACACCCGCTCTCATTGACGGTCCATCTTCTTCTTGAGCTTGCCAAGGAACCTCCCGATGTTCTTGAACATCCCCTTCGTTTGCTTGAACTCCGCCGACTCATTAGGAATGGTTGGAAGTTGTGAAAGGTATTCTAGAGGTGGAAGCCTAGAGTTGGGCAAAGTCTCATCTTCACTCATTGAGGATGATGATGATGAGGTAGGAGGATGAGGGCGTTTGCCTTGGGTTTTGTAGACTCTCCTATCACTAAGTGGGACAAATGTGTGTGGGATGAGAGAGTAGTCTAGGCGAAGACCTCTAGGAGTTGGAGGAATGGGGGAGATGAACCTAAAGAGACGGGTCAAGAGCATTCCATATGGCATAGCCGTTGTGCCTTGCACGGGAATGTCGGCCATTCTCTTGGCCATGTAGTAGGCTAGGTTGAAGGGTTGCCTAACCGACAAGGAGTAGAGCATGTAGCAAAGGCAACCATTTATATGATCCCGGTTTCCTATGGTGCTAATGACATTGGCTCTAAGGAGTTCCTCCCATTTCTTGAATTGGGGCTTGAGTTCATTAAGTTCCATTCCATATGGGTCCTTGCTAAACTCATTTCCTGTACGGGTTCTCCTAGTGGTGGTGGTCCTAATGAAGAGGTGGTCACGAAGTACATCTTTTGACACAAGAGGTGTACCATAGGGATGAATGCGGTCAATGAGCGTGTCAAGATTTGAGAGGGTATGCTTGTCGGTTTAGATGCAAGTACCACGGTTTGGGACACCTAGGATTTTAGCAAACTCATCTAGGGTGAAGGAGTAAGGATGGCCACTAGCCAAGAAATTTATAGACATACATCCATAATCATCGGAGGAGAGGTTGATGGAAGCATAGAACTCTAGAATGAACCTAGGAAAAATAGGCTCGTCTATCTCTAAGAGACAATCAAAGTGAATGGCCGCAAGTTCGGCGGGTAGGTTTGTGCCGGCTAGGAAGGATGGGTCGATGGTTCTACCTTCATGGACATATCTATTTTCTAGGGCTTTGAAGATGTTGATTTGGTTTTCTTTAAGGCCTTTGGTTTTGTGATGTTTTGGAAGGTACTTAAGGGTGTCTTTGTGATCGTAATGAGTTACGGGAGGCATGATGATTCCTAGAAAAATAAAATATCACATTTTAGTCTATGTTAACGACTATTGCAATGTAGATTTTCTAGTGTGTGCCTATATGAAAACAATGTGGAGGTGTGGTTATCTTGACTCCTTTTGATGCTCAAAACGTTTTTATAGTGCAAGTTTTGTTGTAAAACAAAAGATAACCCAAACGCTCCTAGTTCAATGTAGCTTCGTTTGAATGTACCCGAAAATACATATTGGTTATGTATTCCCTTTAGCATTCAAGAGACATTATGCAAGTGATGTTTTAAACACAACGTTTTGATTTTGTATCCACAATGTGAGACGAAAAAATATTTGTCCTATTTGTGAGAGATTTTTGCAAGAATTTCACATGGGGTGTTTTAGTAAACATGTTAATAGTTTATAAGAATGCAATTCCTAACTATGGGAAACATGATTAGTTTTGTTTAACACCTAAGTTTCTACATTAATTTCTCAAGTTAATGCACAACCCCAAGTTTTTGATTTATGCAAAATAGAATTCCTAGACTCAGATCAGGAGTGTTATAATGTTTAGGATACTTACAATGATGATTAGAGAGCAATGAGGATGATTTCAGGATCAAAAATTCGTGGGTGAGGATGAGTGAATAGTGGCAGTTTGGAAATGATGGGTGGAAAAGTGTGTTTGGTTTAATATAAACTAAGAAAAAGGTTCTGCAGGTCGGCGGATACGGCAGAACCAAAAAGAGGGTTCCGTCCGTTTTGTCGCAGGGTTCCGCCGACTCAGTTGAGAAAAAAATTTATTTATTTGTTTTGGTTTTTGTGATTTTTGTCTAATGTTTAGAACTACAATGTAGGTTCCATGAGTCCTAAGCCTAGCCTAAGAAGGTTAAAAGGTTCTCGTTTAAGAGGTTTTGTGAGAATGACGGCTATGTTGTCTTCGGAAGAAACTTTCTCGATTGAGATATTTCCTTTTTGGATGTCGTCACGAAGGAAATGATGACGGATTTCAATATGCTTGGTACGAGAATGTTTAACGGGATTTTTGCTAAGATCTACGGCTCCTTTGTTGTCGCAAAGAATGGAGATGTCGTTTAGTTGAATTCCGTAGTCGACAAGAGCTTGCTTCATCCAAAGAGCTTGTTGACATGCCTTTCCGGCCGAAACGTATTCGGCTTCCGTTGTTGAGATAGCGAGAGCCATTTGCTTCTTAGAGAACCATGAGGTGAGACAATGTCCAACGAAAGTACAAGTACCACTTGTGCTTTTTCTATCAACATAGTCACCGGCATGATCCGAGTCGGCATACACTATGGTGTCCATTTCCGTTCATTTGGGATACCATAAACCTAAATGTGTAGTGCCCTTAATATATCTAAAAATCCTTTATACGGCTTCAAGATGAATTATTTTAGGATCTTCTTGAAAACGAGCACATAGATAAACACTAAACATAATGTCGGGTCTACTAGCCGTTAGGTAAAGTAGACTTCCAATCATACCCCTATATTTAGTGCTATCTACGGATTCACTTTCCTTATCCTTGATAAGTTTAGTTTCCGTGGACATGGGCGTTTTGATTGGTTTAGAATCTTCTAATCCAAATTTCCTAAGCATGTCCTTAATATACTTAGATTGGTTAAAGAAGATACCATCTTCTAGTTGTTTGATTTGGAGTACTAGGAAAAAGTTGAGTTCTCCCATCATACTCATTTCAAACTCGTCATGCATGATTTTTGAGAAATCATCGCATAATTCTTGACAAGTTGATCTGAATATAATGTCATCAACATAGATTTGGACTATGATAATATGTGAATCTTTCTTCTTAGTGAAGAGAGTATTATCAACTAAGCCCATGATATACCTATGATCAACAAGGAAGGTTTTGAGTCGATCATACCATACTTTTGGAGCTTGCTTAAGTCCGTATAAAGCCTTTTTAAGTTTATAGACATAATTAGGTTTTTCAAAATCAATGAAGCCCGGTGGTTGAGCAACATATAGTTCTTCATTTATGAAACCGTTTAAGAATGCACTTTTGACGTCCATTTGAAAAAGTTTAAAGTTGTGTGCACATGCATATGCAAGTAAGATTCTAATTGACTCGAGCCTAGCAACCGGAGCAAAAGTTTCATCGTAGTCAATGCCTTCTTGTTGATTATATCCTTGTGCGACTAGCCTAGCTTTGTTTCTAGACACAATTCCATTTTCATCCATTTTATTTCAAAAAACCCATTTTGTACCAATTATTGTTTGACTCTTAGGATGAGGAACTTATGTCCACACATCATTCCTAACAAATTGTTTTAACTCTTCTTGCATGGCTATTACCCATGACTCATCTTTAATGGCTTCGTCTATGTTTTTTGGTTCAATGGTTGACACGAAACAAAAGTAGTTACTTTCATTTTGAGCTTTAGACCTTAGCGTTCTCTCATTTATTTTTCCTATGACATAATCTAATGGATGACTTTTGGATTGTTTAACATTGAAAATTTCTTTGTTTAATTGTTCATCTTCCTTGTCATTTTCTAAAATCTCTTGATTTTCTATAGCTTGACTTTCAACTAAGTCATCATCTACCAAAGGTGATGTCTTAGAGGGAGGTGGACTTTCGTCGAATGTTACGTTCAATGATTCCTCGACTATTAAGGTTTCTTTGTTTAAAACAATGTAAGCCTTACTATTTTGTGAATATCCAAGAAATACACCTTCATAAGACTTTGGGTCAAATTTGTTGAGATAATCCTTGGTGTTAAGAATAAACCATTACTCCTAAACACTCTAAAGTATCATAATGTAGGTCTTTTTACCTTTATATAGTTCATAAGGAGTTTTGTTTAAAAATGGTCTAATTAAGACTCGATTTAGAATGTACGTTGATGTGTCAACGGCGTTACACCAAAACTTTTGTGGAATGTTTTGTTCGTTAAGCATTGTTCTACTCATCTCTTGCAACGTCCGGTTTTTACGTTCTACTAAACCATTAGATTGAGGAGTACGTGGTGCGGAAAAGTTATGAGTAATACCATTTTTATCACAAAAGTTTCCAAATTGAAATTCATTATCAAATTCACGACCGTGATCCGTTCTAATAGACACAATATTAGACCCTACTTGATTTTGAATTTTCTTACTTAGAATCTCAAATTTATCAAAAGCTTCATTTTTTACTTTTCAAAAATTTTGTCCAAGTATATCTTGAATAATCATCTACTATTACCAAAGTGTAGAAGTTGCCTCCATAACTTTGTATAGCGGATGGACCAATCAAATCCATATGCAAAAGTTCTAGACACCTAGATGTAGAAACCATATTTTTAGCCTTATGGCTATTATGAACTTGTTTACCGACTTTGCAAGCATCACAAAAGTGTTGGTCGTATTTCAACTTAGGTAGGTTTTGAACTAAGTCTTTGGAGGAGAGGTTTTGAATTAGTCTCATATTAGCGTGTCCTAAACGTCTATGCCATAGAGTTGAAGATTCATCTAATGAAGTAAGACAAAGTTTGTCTTTAGATGTTTGATCCATTTTCATGACATATACGTTGTTCTTAAGAACACCTTTGGCTATGGTTATGCCATCTTTAAGTATTTTACTACCATTTTCACTAAAAAGGATGTTATACTTATTACGGCAAAGTTGACTAATACTAAGAAGATTAAAACCTAGGTTATCAACATGAGCTACATCATCTATAAAAAGGGAGTCATGAGAGATCGTACCTTTTCTGATGATTTTGCTTTTAGTTTTACTACCAAACGTAACATTACCCCTATCACATTTGTGATATGTTGAAAAGAGGCTTTTGTTACCCGTCATGTGCCTTGAACAACCGCTATCTTTAATCCATTCATCCGGTTCCAAACACACTTTAAGGCACACCTATTTTACGAAAAACACTCAAACATTTGGTCCCCAATTTCTCATGGGTCTATTTTGGTTAAGCATGCCATTAACATGACTCAAGTATGAAAATAGAGAATAAGGGTTCCATGACATGTAATTTGGAGTTTGGTAATGTCCAGGAGTGTTTTGGTTCCAAACATGTTGGTAGTTTGGTCGTGGGTTGTAGTTACTTTTTGGAAAGGGGCGTTTGGGAAAAGGTACCGTAGGTCTCGGTTGAGTGGTTTTAGTTCTAAATTCATTTTTATCAAGTCCTACTCCAGTTTTAACAGCAGGTTTTGTTTCATTTTTATATGTGACTTTAACAAATTTTGAACGGTTCGATGTGGAAGCTATCTTTGCTGCTGCAGACCCGGCGGAACCTTTGGGTTCAACGGGCGGAACCTTGTTTTGGGTTTCGCCTGTTCCGCGGGCTGCTGTAGCAATTTTGCTAGTTTCTTGTGCTTTATTTTCTTGTTTCGTTTGACCTTTCGAAGTTCCTAATTTCATGAAGCCTAGACTTGTTTTATCAAATGGCGATTTTTGAAGCTTCATAATTTCATCCGCACAAGAAATACTTTTATCAAACTTCTTAAACTTTGTGGTTTGTTTTATTAGATCATCTTGAGTAATTTTTAGTTTCTCAATTTCTAGTTTAAGCTCTTCACATGATTTACACAATGTGTAAACACCTTTACTCTTTTCTAACCTTTTAGCCTTTTTTTAATTCATAAACTTCATTTTCTAAAAACTCCTTTTTAGTTTTCAAAAATCTATTTTTGTTTATGATCTTTAAGCTTAGTTCACAAAGTTTGTTATATTCTTTTTTTAAGGTGTCATCATCAATAGATGAATAAGATGAGTCGGAGAGTACCTCATTTGAGTCATGAGCCATGAGAGAAACATCATCATTCTTTAGCTCATCGTCATCTTCTTCATAGTCACTCCAAGCACCACTTACAAAAGCTTGTTGTGATTTGCTTTTGGGCGGTTTTGGACATTCTCCTATTAGATGACTTGTATCTCCACACCTAAAGCATTTCCTTTCAACTCTTCCTTTCTTATCATCACGATCTTTTCGGAAGGTTTTCTTGTCATCTTTAGGTTGCCTTACAAATTTCCCTCGTCTACGAAAGAACTTCTTGAAATCTCTAACGGCCGTGGCATATTCTTCATCATCACTATCCGAACTAGATTCTTCATCATCACTTGATTGGACTCTAGCTTTCAAGGCAATAGACTTGACTTTTTCCTTCTTGCCTTTAACTATTTCCGAATCTTTTTCCATTACCATTTCATGACCTTTGAGGTTTCCAATTAGCTCATCAAGTGACATGCTTGAAAGATCCTTGGATTCTTCAATTGCCGTCACTTTTGCTCTCCACTTCGGATGGAGTGCTCTAAGGAATTTCCTGACAAAATTCTTGCTACAAAAAGATTCATCAAGTGCTTTAAGTGAAGTAATAAGAGTGTTAAACCTAGCAAATGCATTTATTTTCTTGTTTCGTTTGACCTTTCGAAGTTTCTAATTTCATGAAGCCTAGACCTGTTTTATCAAATGGCGATTTTTGAAACTTCATAATTTCATCCGCACAAGAAATACTTTTATCAAACTTCTTAAACTTTGTGGTTTGTTTTATTAGATCATCTTGAGTAATTTTTAGTTTCTCAATTTCTAGTTTAAGCTCTTCACATGATTTACACAATGTGTCAACACCTTTACTCTTTTCTAACCTTTTAGCATTTTCTTTTAATTCATAAACTTCATTTTCTAAAAACTCCTTTTTAGTTTTCAAAAATTTATTTTTGTTTATGATCTTTAAGCTTAGTTCACAAAGTTTGTTATATTCTTTTTTAAGGTGTCATCATCAATAGATGAATAAGATGAGTCGGAGAGTACCTCATTTGAGTCATGAGCCATGAGAGAAACATCATCATTCTTTAGCTCATCGTCATCTTCTTCATAGTCACTCCAAGCACCACTTACAAAAGCTTGTTGTGATTTTCTTTTGGGCGGTTTTGGACATTCTCCTATTAGATGACTTGTATCTCCACACCTAAAGCATTTCCTTTCAACTCTTCCTTTCTTATCATCACGATCTTTTCGGAAGGTTTTCTTGTCATCTTTAGGTTGCCTTACAAATTTCCCTCGTCTACGAAAGAACTTCTTGAAGTCTCTAACGGCCGTGGCATATTCTTCATCATCACTATCCGAACTAGATTCTCCATCATCACTTGATTGGACTCTAGCTTTCAAGGCAATAGACTTGACTTTTTCCTTCTTGCCTTTAACTATTTCTGAATCTTTTTCCATTACCATTTCATGACCTTTGAGGTTTCCAATTAGCTCATCAAGTGACATGCTTGAAAGATCCTTGGATTCTTCAATTGCCGTCACTTTTGCTCTCCACTTCGGATGGAGTGCTCTAAGGAATTTCCTGACAAAATTCTTGCTACAAAAAGATTCATCAAGTGCTTTAAGTGAAGTAATAAGAGTGTTAAACCTAGCAAATGCACTATCAATACTTTCATCTTTGGGAATAACAAATTGTTCATATTGTTGAATGAGAAGATCAATTTTGTTATCCTTAACTTGTGAATTTCCTTGATGAGTAACTATTAAGGATTGCCAAATTTCTTTGGCGGTTTTACACATAAAGACTCTTTCATATTCTTTCTTAGGCAAAGTATTATATAACATCATTTTAGCTTCATTATTTTTAGCAATCAATTTCTTTTGATCTTCATCTTTAGTATTTGTAGCTATATTATCACCATCAACAATTATGAACCATAAATCTATATCCATAGATTTCACGTAAGTTTCAATTCGGTTTTTCCAATAAATAAAACCGTTTGCTTCAAAAAGTGGTGGTCTTTGCATAGATTGCCCTTTTTGGTAATTTTCAAAATCCATGGATCGTTTCAAGTTTTAAAACACAATATATTTTAAAAGCTTGAGTAACGTAGCTCTTGATGCCAATTGTGGAAAACTAGAAGGGGGGTTGAATAGTTTACCCGTTTTTAGTTTAATTACCTTTTGAAACTTTCCGTTTAATCAAAGATATGAACACAAAGACAATACACAATATGCAAGTATAAAGAAAGAAACGATCAAACCATGACACGATTGTTTATCGTGGTTCGGCTACAAGGAACTCTCTTTTCCTTGCCCTACGTCCACGCCCCGAGTATCCAACTCGAGAGTTTCTTTCACTAGTCAACAAGCTCCTTTATCCGGCGGAGAAAACCTTACACGTCGCTTACAATTTTACCGACACTAAGCTAGATGTCGAGTTCTTTACCAAGGGTACAACCACTCCCGTTTCACTATGTATTTTAAGGCCTAAAATACTAACCGATCACAACTTATAACACACAATCAAATGAAGTGTAAACTATACAAAGTCTACACGATGCTAAGCTAACAAGTCTTGCAACGTTGAGTTGAATACTTGTAACTTTATATGTACTTGTGAACTTCTTTGCTACAAAAGAGTATTCACAACAATGAGATGTTAAGGGTTAGATGAAAGATATGAATGTATGTGCAAAATATGATGAGAAGTGATAAAAGAAAAAAGCTAGCAAATGGCTTGGTATTTATAGCAAAACAACCATCAAGCCTGGCGGATATGGCGGAACCCTCAGAAGGGTTCCGCCCGTGTACCACGAGGGTTCCGCCAGGTCTGACAGTTATGTTTTGCCATAACTTGCCAAACCATCCAAAGTCACATCACATAAATACTTGGTCAAACACAAAACTTGTGTAAGAACCCTATGGAGAGTCAAACACACAAACCTTGTGTAAGAACTTTGTTTAGTCAACCACACAATCTTTCCATAAATGTAAGGTGACAAAACTTACCATAAATGGGATGTGACATTTCTAATTTAAGAAATATGAAAATGTTGTGTTTTATATGAAATGTAAATGTAGCAAAAATCTAGTTATGCAAGACTTTAAACTAAAATCATGTTTTACTAAAAACTAAAGTTTACACTTTGTCATTAACAAAACTTAGCAAAGATCGTAAAATATAAATAACGTTTTTAAGCGATATTTGTATTAACAATTTGTTTAAACTCTTTGTTAATTGTCTAATTGGTTACATGGTTGCTAAGTCGAGTCATATCCTGTACATATTGTTTTGGGACGATTGAGACTTATGGGTAAAGTACTAGTGTAATGGAGTAATGGGGAAGAACATCATTTATTATCCCCATAGATACGTTAATGTTTTAAAGTACTCCAAATGTTTCGATTATCTTAATTCGAGTCTTTATTTTGAATTATGTAAAAGCTCAAGTGTAAGGGGAGAACCGAGCCCCCTTGATGTATTATTTTGGATGGTAGGGCAAGAATGTATGCAAAAAAATAATAATAATAAAAAATAAAAAATAAAAATAAAAAATAAATCGAAAAATCAAGAAAAAAATTTGGAAAAAGACAAGTAGAAAAACATACGGACTACCATCCCATCCTTTTTATTTATCTATGTTTCTTTTATTTCATAGTTAGCTCAAGTTGAGTCAAGTCTTGGCTTAGAAACGCCACATTGTACATGTAATTAACTAAGACGATTGACTTGCCACCAGTTAAAATATCCCTTATCCAACAAACCGTGTTTTCCATATCCATACACCTAACATTATAACCCTTGAAAAGCCCTCTTTGATAGTTTTCCTAGGTGCTTACGCCAAGTGGTGGAGGTTTTTGATCCTTTCCCAAGCCTATGTTAATCTATTTGCTATGACAGGTAGTGAGAGATATTTTTCCATTTCTATTTGTGATATATAGATTTATAACACCTTAGAGATGAGAGTATCCAAACACTTAATGTAAGGTGCTAGTGTATAATTTTCGTGCTTATTTTGATTAGAGTAGAACGATCACTTGTTGTAATTATTTTTATATAAATGTTAAATGACCCCTATCTTGTATTTTAATTGGTATAAAAGCTCATTTGCTTGAGGAAAAGCAAATCTTAAGTGTAAGGGTATTTGATAAGGAAATATTTGTTACGCTTTTAGGGGGTCATTTAAGCCCTAAATCGTGATATTATGATCAAATATTGCCTCAAACCGTTTCTTTTGTCATTTTAGGTAGTTTCGACAAGAATTTTGGAAAATGGAGCATTTTGGACGTTTTTGGAGTGAAAAGTGAAGAAAACGACAAAGTCAAGAATCCATGCTGGAAATTGTACCTGACGGCGTCAGAAGTCACAACGTGACGCCGTCACTTGAAGACACAAGAGATGGATACAACTTTACACTAGACGCTCAAAGGAAGGATTTGTGATTTAAAACCTGGCGGCGTCAGGTGTTACAAGTTGTAGGTCGTCAGGTGTAAAGCTAAAGAGAGACGGCCCAGAAGATTTTACTAAGTGACGACGTCAGAAGTGGATCTAGGTGATCCGAGAACCCTAAACACGGCGATCTGACGGCGTCAGGATCTATAACCTGACGCCGTCAGCCTTGTAACTCTATATATAGATTTGGATTTTTCATTCATTAGTGTGGAACTTTTATGCGACAAACCCTAGCCGAATTTTACAGCTCTTGTAAGGGTTTCAAACCCTTCTTTCACCCATGTTTAATTGAAGATAAGTCTACCTTTTAATCATTCAATATGTCTATGTGTTGTTTGATTATCTTTTATTCTTGTCTTTCTTTTAACATGCTAGCTTAGGTTTTTTAGTGTTTGCTTAGATCTAATGAAACCTAGCTATTAATTATTGATTGTTGGTTTGTTTAATTGTATTGGTTGATTGATTTTGCGTTAGGCTTAAGAAAACTGGCCAACTTCCTATATGGTAATGTGCTTGAACGTCTTAAGAAACATCTTCTTGAATTGGTTGTGTACACTGGAGTTATTGGTTGTTTTTAATGCATAAGTGACTATTGGGGAGGCCATGATTTGATACTGGGTGTCGGTCATAGGAAGAAATAGAAGCTTATAGAGTTGGGGAAATTCGTACACACCCTCACGACTGGTATTAAGGAAAACAACCCTTCATCCAAACAATTATAACAAACCAACTAATTAATAAGAGATAGCTAGGGAGTAAGGAAATCTAAGTAAACACATTTTCTCATCAATAGAAGTTTCACCAATTTACTTTTCTTGTTATTTTATTTTTATTGCATTAGTAGTTATTTGGGTTAGTTGACTAGCAACTAATTCCGCCCACTCTTCCAATACCCGAGATTTTTACTTTGCTTTCATTAAAAACATAAAAATAAAAAAGAATCATCCCTCACCTTTAGNAGAAGTTTCACCAATTTACTTTTCTTGTTATTTTATTTTTATTGCATTAGTAGTTATTTGGGTTAGTTGACTAGCAACTAATTCCGCCCACTCTTCCAATACCCGAGATTTTTACTTTGCTTTCATTAAAAACATAAAAATAAAAAAGAATCATCCCTCACCTTTAGACCTAGTTCACATAGCATTCAATCCTAACGACACTATTCCCCTAGAGAACGATCAATCCCCCGGTACTTGCCACTCACTATACTACATCGGTCGGGTACACTACCTGGTGGGGATTGCAAGCTTCTCAAGATCCCATGAGAAGTAAAACCTTTTGCAAGGTTGCAAAACCATGCATCATGAACCCAAGAAGGTGGATACTACAAAGAAGAAGGCCACTGATGTGGCTAGTACGAGTGGTACGAAGATTGCTACATCAAACCGGTTTGATGCCCTTTATATGGATGATACTGATGACTTTGGTATTCCTACCAATGAAGTGACTAAGGATGTGAATTCTGGTATTCCAAAGGAAGCTAAGGAGGACGGGTCTTTTGAGACTGGTAATGTATCACAAGAACCGCTTGTGAGTGATTCAATGGGAACAAAAGAGGTTGGTTCTACTCATATTGTTGAGAAAATTGGGGAGCTTGAAAAGCTACTTATTGATGGGAAAGCTACTCTTGTGGATAATGATGGTCATCCTATTAAAAAGGTTGATTATCCGGGGTCTACTTCTTTTACTAAGAGGGTTAACACATTCTCAAAGGTGGGAGAGATTGTTGTTTCAGACAGTGATGAAGAGGAGGTTATGAATACTTTGATGAGTCCATGAACCTATTTGGTGGTGGTCATGATCATGAAGATGATTATGATGACTATGCGGATCAGGTCTACGATCTTCCAGGGAATTTGGATGCTTTATATGACACGTATGGTATCAAGCTCCAAGGTCTTGGTAGAAAGTAATTTTTTTCATAGGAGTCTAATGGTACCTTTTTAGTGGTGGTTTTCTTATTTATAGACATGAACTATCCCTTGTATAGTCTTACTAGACAAGCCTCATCTTAAACAAACTCACTAATCTAAGACTTAAGTCTTACAAGCTCATTCATAATCATATAACATGAGTATATTCATATTAAACATATAATAATCATAGTTACTTACCTTGATTACAAGCTTAGTCTAACAAGAACATCATCATCATCAATCATGATTCCTACTCAAACATCATACAAACACTTATTACCTCATCAAAACAATACTATCCAACAAGGGTTTACAAAACCCATCATCATCTTTATGAACCCTAACTTTTAATCATCATAAACTCAAGATTAGAGTTACTTACTTGTAAGAGATTCTTGCTAGAATTTAACCATTAACATTAAAACACTGATTCTTCCTTCACTTGGACTATCAAGCATAGTTCCCTCTCTTCTTTCTCTTCTCAAACCGACATTCAGACACACACACCTACACAAATGGAGAAGTGTCTAGAAAATCTGTGATTTCTTAATACTTATCTAGTAGTTGGGAAGTTTCGCTTATTGACGCTTTAAGCCCCTCAAGTCCCTTTTTTCTACTTTGGCCACATTGACTTTATAACTCATTTTATACTTGTAAACTTTAGTCCTGTAAGTCTATGCATCATATTTTCTATAACCACATCACACATTCTTTAACTATTAGATTGATTATCGGGTTTGACTAGCCAATCACGTTAAGTCTTATTCAATTTCATCTAGGGTCATACCCGTTTGAAAATGGTTTCGCATGTGTTGTATGCAGTTTTGCTTGCCTATCTAATAAATCATTGGGCCACCATTTAAGCTAAGCTTTTGCAATGTAACATAACACATTCTCAAGTCTTCAAAACACTCACCAACCCTCAATCATAATGCTTATAGTTCTCATTTGTTGAAAGCACATTAACTTGTCATGATCCACCAAAACAAGCCTAAAGCTCTTAACACCTTCATTTATTCAAACAATACTAGCATGTGAAGATCCACCACAACAAGCGTAGAGCTCTTGTCATCTTCATAGATTGGAAGCTTCTTATCAAGAGAATATCAACCATATCAAGCTTAGAGTTCTTGAAGTTGAGATTAGGCATTCATCTCCAATAGACAATCATGTCTTGTATCACCATTATACAAAACCATGTATCACTATCATACAACAGGTATATCACTATCATTCAACATCAAGTATCACCAACCATATTTCAAACTAGAGGTTAGGTAAGTTTGTATTTAGGCCTTAAAACATAAGGGTTGTAAGTTTGGCGTGTTTAGGCCTTAAAAAAAGGGTAATATGTTTGTTGTGTTCGGGGCATAAAATACAACGGGTTTGGTTGTATCCAAAGAAGAACTCGATATCTAGTTTAGTATCGATAACCTTGTAAGGCGATGTTGTAAGGTTTTATCTACCGAGAAGGGAGCTTGTTGAATTAGTGAAGGAACTCTTGAGTAGGAGACTCCGGGAGTGGAGTCAAGAGAAGAGGAGTTTGTGTTGAATCATTATAAATCATCGTGTCTTGTTTGATCTCTCTTTTACTTATTGTCTTGTGTTTATACTTGCATTATGTTGATATGTTTTCTTTCATGCTCTTTATGATAATTATTGTTGTAGAATTATTATTATCACTTATCATATTGCATCACACTTGATCGGCTATTTGATACAAGAAATTAAAGTTTTAAAAAGAGAACATATTCACCCCTCTATATTTCCACAACTTTGATGGTACGTCGGCTAAATTTAAAATTAGGTGTGAGCAAGAAAACTGAAAAAACTAACCAAACCATAAAAAACCAAATAAAGTTGTCCAGTAAAACCCGAACCACTTCTAAAACCGACGGTCCGGTTTTATTTTTAAAAAAATAAAAACTTTTGATTTGGTTTTTAGTTTTATATGAAAAACCAAACTGAAAAATATCGAACCACCCTATACTAATAATATAAAACTTTAAATATATGTAACATAGATCTTAATACAAATTAAATAGACCCGAGTATGTTAGAAGTGTAAGACTACTTTTAATGCCAACACTATAATAAAATTTTGTACTCGTCTTTTTATTTTTATTTTACATCATTTACATCAAACATAATATTTATCGCATCTCTACTTTTACACAAACTGATCATCTGTTTTTGGTTATTGCTTTTCAAAATCACAACTTTGCCAAGGTTGTCATTAAGTGTTGATTTGTTTATTTCTGTACAAGCTTAATGACATTTGCTTATTTATCAGATTATCATTGCTCTTGGAGCATGTTTTAAACTAAAATGTCTAATTTGAAACATTGTACATTAAAAACATGCATATATAACCAAACATGCATTAAAAACATTGTACATTATATCTCCACTCATTTTAAATGGAAATTTCATATATACTCAAACATGCATTAAAAACATTGTATATTATGCATTCAATATTTGCAGTAGGTATATATGAAATTAATCATCAAAGTATGGTGATATATGAAATTAATCATTTGAAATAATTAACTTTTAGGCAAATTGTTTACAAAACAAAAGTTAAAGTTTCAAACTAGAAAAAAGTTCACTTTGAATAAAAAAAACCGATAAAAATCGAAAATCGAACCGAAAAAATCAAAAACCGAAAAACCGATGCTTTTTGGTTTTGGTCGTATTTATTTAAATTTTTGTTTATTGTTTTATTCCTTTAGTATATGTGTAGGGACAATATAGCTATTGATTAAGGGTGCGTTTGGTATGCTTGATGGAATTACAATAGGTATAGGTTTGACTATAAAGTTTAACATGAATGAGTATAATTCTTTCAAAAGTGTTGTTTGGTTTATATAAGTTGGGTTTGAATGAAAATTAGCATTTGATAATTGATATATATGGTGGATAAATTTAAATATGTGATATATGTGTCGGAGAAAAAATCAAATAAAAATACAATAGGACCCACCGAAATGAGACATCAAAGGCACCTCTCTCCCCTACTATTGGTATATGTGTGTGCATTCATATATTAATTCCTATAGTTATCAACCAAACACATTCTGTGGGTTTCATTGGCATTCCATTATTTCAACCCTAATTGTAAAAATGACGTTAAAAGCTTTGTAAATAAGAAAAATATTTGATTTTTTTTTTTTATTATTTTTTTTTTTTATTATTATTTTTTTTTTTTTGTAGTCAAGTTTAGTCCACATAAGGATCATCAAACCTTAGTGGATTCTTGCTCATGTTGTTCAAATTGTGTTCTTTCCGCTTTAGCTTTCAAGCTTGTTAGTTTTCATACGACAAATAATAAGAGAAAAACTCAGTACCCTCTCTTTTTCATTATTTTCTTTACATTTTTTGACACTTGTATTTTTTATTTTTATTATTTTTTTTTTCTAGTCTAGCCGAAATTTTGCAATTATTGACTAAATTTATTCAATTTTAACTTTTTAACGATCAAGATACAAATAAAGAGCTCTCCAAATAGATCTGAAACATGTTTTTTTATTAAACACTCTGAAATAATCGTTTTTCTGTATAATATTAAAGATTTATATTCATTAGATTGATTTACAAAATGGTCCCAAGTTCAGATCAATAACTTTACCACGTTCAAGAACTGGGCTAGGTTGGCCCACTGGACCAGGTAGGACGAGGCGAGTGGAGCAGAGAGGGTGGAATATGTGGTCATATACGCCACAAAACAAATTAATTTAACTTTTTTTTTCTAACCTAAGAAAAACGTGCTTGAAATGTGAGTGATAGATATACTATTTTTTTGGAATTCGATATAGATATAACTATATAAGAGTTTACTAGACGAATATTCGCGCAAAACAATGGTTTATAGCGGCAAATAATTGTACTTATGAAATCGTGATTCTGGTTTGACGTTTGATGCAAAACTTACGGGTTCAATCTGTAGTAATTGCGATAAGAAAAATTCATGAGTTAGAAATAAAAAATGATAAAAGTTTAANGTATTTTTTATTTTTATTATTTTTTTTTTCTAGTCTAGCCGAAATTTTGCAATTATTGACTAAATTTATTCAATTTTAACTTTTTAACGATCAAGATACAAATAAAGAGCTCTCCAAATAGATCTGAAACATGTTTTTTTATTAAACACTCTGAAATAATCGTTTTTCTGTATAATATTAAAGATTTATATTCATTAGATTGATTTACAAAATGGTCCCAAGTTCAGATCAATAACTTTACCACGTTCAAGAACTGGGCTAGGTTGGCCCACTGGACCAGGTAGGACGAGGCGAGTGGAGCAGAGAGGGTTGAATATGTTGTCATATACGCCACAAAACAAATTAATTTAACTTTTTTTTTCTAACCTAAGAAAAACGTGCTTGAAATGTGAGTGATAGATATACTATTTTTTTGGAATTCGATATAGATATAACTATATAAGAGTTTACTAGACGAATATTCGCGCAAAACAATGGTTTATAGCGGCAAATAATTGTACTTATGAAATCGTGATTCTGGTTTGACGTTTGATGCAAAACTTACGGGTTCAATCTGTAGTAATTGCGATAAGAAAAATTCATGAGTTAGAAATAAAAAATGATAAAAGTTTAAGGATTAAACAATATTTAAAATACTAAGTTGAGATCGTGTGTTCTAACATTTTCAAAAAAAAAAATATATATATATATATATATATATATATATATATATATATATATATATATATATATATATATATATATATATAAATAATAAATGTTTTTGCTTAATGTTAGACCGATTGAGACAAGATGGTGTCGCTTCATTCCTAGAAAAGTTAATATTCTTGTTTGGCGTATCTTAAGAGATCGAATTCCTACTCGATGGAATCTAAGCAAGAAAGATTTTGAGGTTACTTCTCTTCTCTGCCTTCTTTGCAACATTTCTCCTGAGACATCTTCACATCTTTTATGGTCATGCAATCTGGCTACTTCTGTTTGGCGTCTTGTCTTCAAATGGATGGATCTTCCTCTTCCAGATTCGGACAATCTGAACGACATCTTTAGTTGGCTTGACCACGCACGTCACAATTCAGCCTCCAAGAATATTCTGAATTATGTTTTGGGTGTAGTGGTTTGGACGTTATGGCAGTTTCGTAACAACAAAATTTTCGGGGATAAGAAGATTCTTCAAAAGGATCTATTAGATCAAATTTTCGATTTATCGTTTCTGTGGTATTCTTCTAGAAATAGAAATTGTAAGGTTTCACGCTCCAATTGGATCCAAAACCCTCTACTTAGCTCTATTTTGTAAGTGCTTTTTCTAGCTTCTTGCTAGTTTTAATATTATCCAGCCGTTCAAAAAAAAAAATGTTAGCCCAATAAAATATTTTACCAGAAAGCCATCCAAATATTCAATTTATTTTTAGTAACGTCATCCGTGTAATGAAACTAACTTATAAATCATCGAAATATGTATTCGCTTTCTTTTGTACCAACTCTGGATAAATTTTTTGTTGAAACTTTATAAGCTAACAAGAATAAAGCTAATTATATCGTATTAAAATGATATCAATATGACTTTTAATAAAGGTGAGCATTGGTTTGAGGCAGTTTTATGCTGAAACCAAAAATCGAACCACATATTCGGTTTCTGAAAACTACAAACCGCTCGATTTCGGTTTTTGTCGGTTTCTGTTTTTCCATTTTTGACAACGAAATGGTTCGATTTCGGCATTCTTTGGTTTTTCTACATAGCAACAAGAGAAGTTTTCATCTAACATAAAGTTTACGATTTCAAGCAAAATTATTCAAACCAAGATTAAAACCAACTATTCAAACCAAGATTAAATCCAACAATCCAAAGCTAGAAGAAAAAAAACGAATCAAACAGACAAAAAGGCCTAAAATTAATCACAAGTTCATCCTTTTGTCACTGGCCTCACCTCATCGCTATGATCAGCTGCGTATTGCGTCTAAAAGTATAAAATCACTTCAAATTCACTTGAGATTATTGAAACAATATAAACACTATTCATAAACTAACTACATAATATACAATTTTAAGTTAGGATCATACGTAAAAACTAATTAAGGATTTGCAAGAAAAATAGTAATGGAACATAAAAGAGATAGGCCACGATAAAAAACTACCGACCTTGTCTTTCTAATTTTTCTGCATACTCATATGTAGTTACATCTACAAATCAAATAATAGTAACAACATTAACGGAATAACAACTGTTTATTATACAAATCACATAATTTTAACAACAATGAAGGAATAATAATTAATTATTACAAGCACCTTAACCATAATCAGTGTAATGAAATAAATGGTAATAACAAGATCAAGATACACACCAGAATCAGTTTATATAGATACGAAGAAATCATCAACATACATTTAAGTATTCTATTCATATTAATTTCAATTTACAAAACTATGAGCGTACAAAGAAATCAAACCTATATTGTTGAGTCTTTTTTACTCTTTTTCAAAACCTAATAATGCTAAGGATACCTAGGTGGTATTTGATAATGACTTAAAGAGTCTTAATTCAAAAATAGGTAAACATATTAAGTCATTAATTGAGTGTTTGTTTGTTGCTTAATTTAAATAGATGACCTTCTAGAAAAAGCCATGGAAGTGAGGGTCTCCATATTAAGTCATCACTTTTATTCTACTTTTACATATTTACCCTCCATTTATTAACCTCTAATTCAACACTTTTTTGTAAATAAAGGGTATAATAATAATTTTTCTAATTCAGACACTTTATTCAGCACACAAAACAAACAACCATTTATTCGTTTACAAACAAACAACAAATATCTAGACAGACACTTTAATTAACATGACTTAATAAAAAAACTAAACAAACAAGCCCCTAGTATATTAGGAGCCTCTAACATGGTGTGTAAGAGTGAATAACATAAACTCAAATCTTTTAAATGAAGTACCAAATCTTTTAGACAAAAATAAAAATTATATAAAAAGATATGTAAGGTATATAAAGGCGGGGCGGGGCGGTTTTTCTCGGTTCGGTTGCTTATATAAAACCAAAAACCGCTCCAAACATTCGGTTTTTCAAAAAGACATAACTACCCCCCTCGGTTTGTCAATTGGGGCTGTTTTTTCTGTTCGATTTGCTCGATCTTTTTTTTGGTGTTGGTTCGGTTTGTCGGTTTTAATGTGAAACATCACATATTCACATATACCCTTTTAATTTGATTTTGATAAAATAATGATGCATATAAACAAAAGATAAAACTAGTATTTTACATTTCAACTATTGTTTTTGTTGTTTTAATATGTTAAGGTTGCGCTCTAATATTTTGTTGTTCTAATATGTTAAGGTTAGCTTTAGCTTGTTCTTTCGTAATATTTTATAATAAATTTTAAATACAAAATATTATTAATAAATGAAATGAGGAGAGAGATTACATATCAAGTAAGTCCTTTATGCATCAAAAGCAAAACCCTATCCTCTTAATAGGATTTAATTTTGCGGGTATCATCCCCAATTTTTAGGGTGTGTTTGGTATGTGACTATCGGAATCAATCAATGACAATGATAACTATTGCAAATGTTTGGTTAGCAAGTCAGTGAATGAAACAATCATTGGATACCCATACACTCATAGTAGGGGAGAGTGGTGACTTTTGTTAGCCATTCCTGTGGGGGCCGCGTATTTTATTATTTCCACCAATAAATTAATAGAATTTGAGCATTTAAATGAGTCCTACTAAATGTCATACCGATACCTAAAATTTTATACCAAACAACATTAATGGAATTAATATCCCCAATCCTATATACCCTTCTAATAAAAGTCATACCTTTAGTGATTCCGGATAACGTACCAAACGCACCCTTAATCCAGCCCCTCCAACCAAACTCATATATTAACTACAAACCCTAATCCCTCAATCTTCAAAACCCATCAAACACACTCACCCAAAATACTACTTTAACCAATAAAAAGATTAATTACTAGTATAAACTAACCACAGAATTTATTTATTTTTTTTTTTATTTTTTTTTTTACTATTTTTTTATTTTTTTATTATTTCTTTTTAGAACGGCAAATTTATTACAATCTACACCACTTTATCTCACAAATTCTATCTCGCATGTATCCAACGAGACTTAAACCTACAACTTCTAAGTTGATGGGTCACTCACATACTGCTGGACCAAAAGGCTTTTGGTAACTATAAGATCAAGAGTTGAGATCAATATAGATCTCATATTTGCCATAGATCTAATAAACCAATCTTAGCCATCAATTTTTCATCAAAATTAATAAATAACTATTTTCTACTTTTTTTTAAATAAACATATATTGCAAACGGTAAATCTTCAAGCTACGAAAAATACACTATCGCGACGAAACTTAAATTATTTTTCTATAAATATGCACTTTTATATACTTTCGACGATTTTATTTTATCAAAATTTTGGACGAGACATGTGATTTGTAAAAATCACATGTGATTCATTATAAAAATCACGTGTGATTTTTCCGAATCACATATGATTTTTTTAGGCCGAAATTTTGAAAAAGAAAAATAGTCGAAAGTATATAGAAGTGCATATATATAGAAAGATAATTTAATTCCCATCGCGATGGTATGATTTTTTTCGCGTAACGATTAACGATTTGCGATTGAAAGTTTATTTTATTTATTTATTTATTTATTTATTTTTAATCAAAAAATGAATGACCATGATTGGTTTATTAGATTTATGACAAATATTAGATCTATATTGATCTTGTGTCATAAGATCAATGATTGTAATACATGATACATCAATGTAGCGGTATTATTATACTACTAATAACTTGTCACAAACTCATTTTATTTATCTTATAAAAATGTTTGCTACAAAAATATATAAACGTCTAGTGTTAAAAACGTGTCGACTGTCGAGTTACAATCAATAATTATTTTTTTTTATTTTTTTTATTTTTTATTTTTTATTTTTTTTTTGAGCAAATCAATAATGTAGTTGAACGTCGTAGCTACAAGAATCATTGAATAAGTTAAGAACTAGATTTTCACAGGCCCACGATGATAAGATTGATTTTTTATTATCCGCATACAGAATAAATGTCATGTTTTGCTGAGGGTGTCGGTTGATTTTTGTGATTTGGTACCACGGTATATTTCAATCGTTTTTATTTTATATTTATATTTTTTTTATTTTTTTATTTTTATTTTTATATTTTTTGGTCATTCTTAAATAACATACTTTGAATGTTTCATGTTCATACAGTTGTGTATCTGGCCTCAAAGTAGCTACGTAAGGTTGTGATTCAATCCTTGATCAAGATATATGTCTAGTATTATGTGAGTGGCTTACGAGTATGAATAATTTTTCTTTCGAACAAATTAGTAGTTAAGTAACAGCTTTTAAGGGGGTACAATAAACTTAATTGGTCAAATGAAAATGTGCCAACTTCAAAACTTAAATGGCTATTTAATTGTCTTAATCAGTAAAACATGTAATTAATCAAGTCACACAAGAAGTTGTATATTTTGTTCTAAATTAAGAAAGAAAAATGGTTAATTTCACAGATAGGTAACGAACTTTTTAAAATTTCTAATTCTAAGTAACGAACTCTCAAAAATATTAATATAACCAACGAAACTTGTTAAAACCTTCAACGTTAGGCTATATGAGCTATTTTAGCAACTTGTAACCGGTGCAACCGGTTACCATTATACCACGTTATTTTTTATTATATTTTTAGAGTAAAATTACTAAAATACCCTTATCTTCAACCTCCCTTTGCCTAAAGTAAAAAACACACAACACAAATATCAAAAATCAAAACCTAGAAAACAAAAACTATTATCACAATCACACAAAAGGAATCATCAAAAGATGATAAACCAAAATCAACCAAATCGTATCACTTCAAACAAAACCAGATCTGATAAATAAAAAAAACGGATCTATCAACCATCACACTCCATCAAAACAATAAAATCACAAGATCCAGAAAAATCAAACATCATACACCAAACACTCACTCCCTGATTATATACCACTTCAGTCGATACACACTTATCATAACTCATTGACTCATGTCAGTCTAACTCTCACCGAATATATTAATCAGCACTCAGCCAGAAACCCAATGTATTACAACCTGGTTTACCATCATCAGTCGACTCTACATGCCTACACTCGTCTTTATCACCCTTTACCTCGACCTGAAACCTATCAACCTTTCATCAGCTACACTGATTTCAGTATCTAATGCCTAAAGGAAACAACCAACCTCTCCTTAATACTCATACCCATAAATCCGATTCAAACCCAATTATAAGATGCTCGTGGTTTTGGTTTTGATCGATTGTTCTCGATCTGAGTTTGTCTCCGTCGTTGTTGTCGCCGGTAGTCGGAGAATGATTGCGTTTTTTTTTTGTTTTTGAACGAAGGTTCTGTGATGAATCTTGATTAGTGATGAACTGATGATTGTTTTTTTTTTTTTTATGTTTATGATTGTGTGAAATTGTTTATTTATTTTTATTTTTTAGATGAAGGTTTGTTGAATCTGGGTTTTGATATAAAGATGATGGGATATGGGTTTTGGATAGGGATATGTGTTTTGATACCGTTGTTATCTTGTGTGTACAAGTGGGCCAAACAAGCTGACATGTCACCAAAAACGATCATATAGCCTAACATTGAAGGTTTCAACAAGTTTCGTTGGTTATATTAGTATTTTTGAGAGTTCGTTAACTAACGTTAGAAATTTTAGAAAGTTCGTTACCTATTTATGAAATTAACCCAAAGAAAAATGATTAAGATGATGGTGTCCCGTTAAAAGTTAAAACAACCCCTTACTGGACTTGGACTTTGTTATGAGCCCAAGCAAACTCCCAACAAGATGCAGTCTTGAGCAAACTGTTTTAGGCTATTCGACTGGGGGTGTTCACGGATCGGGTAATTTCCACAGTAACCGAAAACCGAAACCGGACTGAACTGAATTCAGTAACCGAACCGAATTGGTCAAAATCTAACCGAACCGAACTAAATATTTGGTTATCTGTTTGGATATGGTTTTGGCAATGAAAACCAAAAACCGAACCGAAAATCGAATTCATATAAATATATATTTTTTCTACGTATTTATATGAAAAAAATTACTAAAACTCTTTATCAGTAAAAATATGACATTATTTAAGCTTGAAAAAAAAAATTGTGCTAAATATATATATATATAATTAAATGAAAAAATAATTGAAATTATGTAACTCTGGTTATTCGGTTCGATTTTCGGTTATAGAGGTTCGGTTTTTGGTTATTCGGTTAGGTTTTGGGTTCGGTTGAATCAAATTTGAATTCGATTCGGTTCGGTTTTCGGTTTGATCCAAAAAAACTTTTAACCGAACTAACCGAAACGAATAAATCGAATAAGCCAATAACCGAACAAATGAACACCTCTAGGAGGATGGCTGAATTGGGGTTTTTTTTGGATGTAATGAATTAAAATTTAATAGTTCAATGTAGCGCTATTATTATACGTACTACGAGTAACTTGTCACAAACTCATGTTATCTATTTATAAAAATGTTTGCTACAAAAATATATATATTCTTCTAGTGTTAGAAAGGCAAAAGATTAATATAGAACTAATATTTGTTATATAACCAATGAAACAGTCCTAGTCATTTATTTTTTTTAATCAAAATAAAAAAAAAATAAACTTTCACCTATTTTTTTAAAAATTAAATATCTCGCAAACCGTTAATCGTAACGCGAAAAAATCATACCATCGCGACGAGAATTAAATTATCTTTCTATAAATATGCATTGTTATATACTTTCGACGAACTTTTTTTTTTCAAAATTTTCGCCCAGAAAAATCACATATGATTTGTAAAAATTACATGTGATTCGTTAAAATCAAATTATATGTGATTTTTACGAATTACATGTGATTTGTAAAAATCACATGTGATTCGTGAGAATCAAATGTGATTTGAAAAAATCAAATCATATGTGATTTTTAGGAATCACATTTGATTTTTCTGGGCGAAAATTTAAAAAGAAAGTTCGTCGAAAAAAAAATTTCGGCGAAAGTATATAACAATGTATATCTATAGAAAAATAATTTAATTCTCGTCACGATGGTTTATTTTTTTTAGCTTGAAAATTTATCATTTGCAAGATATGTTGTTTTAAAAAGAATGGAAAATGGTTTTTTATTAATTTAGATAAAAAATTGATGATTATTATTGGTTTTTTAGTTTTATGGCTAATATAAATTATATATTGATTTCGCCTCGTGTTAGAAAACGTGTCGAATACAATCAATTAATGTAATTGTACGACTCCAAGCTACTGATAATTGAAAACTAGGTCCAAATTGAATAATTGATAGAATAGGATAAGAATAGGACGAGTACTAAATGTCCAAACATATTCAATTAAAGAACGATTGTAATATTTTTTATTATCGTCATACAGAATAAATATCATTTTTTGCTGAGGGTGTCGGTCGTTTTTTTTTGATTGGTACACGGTATATTTCAATCGTATTCTTAGAGTCACTTTTATTCTTTTTTGTTTTTGTCATTCTTTTATAACATATACTTTGAATGATTCATGTTCGTACAGTTGTGTATCGGGCCTCAAATAGGGGTGTAATCGAGCCGAGTCGAGTCGAGTATTGACATGCTCGAGCTCGGCTCGTTTAAAATCGAGTCGAGTCGAGTATTTTTCGAGTCGATCTCGAGTTGTTCGCGAGTTGTCTCGGCTCGATTACACACCCCTATATATATATAATATTATATATATTATATATATATATATATATATGTATACATGTATTTATGTATTAGATTGTTATATATATTATGATATATATACATATATAGATATATTATACATATATATATATATAATAGATCGAATGTTGGGACGATGACTTTCCATCTATTACATCTGTTATAATGAAAATAACTTATTTCTTACTACTTATAAAGAGTTGTAATGCTTATTCTGAAAGCTTATATATGCTTCGATTTAAGTTCACTGTAGGTGAGATGTGTGTGATATCATGGACATCGAGCTCGAATGAACAACTCTATTATCAATTGTATACTTGGACGACAAAGCATGGTTAATGATAACTAACTCCCCGATGATATCTATCTCGGGATATTCATGATTACTTCGACACTACTGATTCGGTTATTTGTTAAATAACGAGGACCGCTTAAGAGCTTTTTCTTAGTTTATTGTTCAATTTTTCTATATTACCTTTTTTTTTTTTTTTATTATTTTCGACTCGTATTCTCTCTGCTTCTATTTGACACCAACACTCTATATGTATCGCACGTGCACGAACATGAAAACAACGATGCACCTAGTTACAAGTGACGATCATCAATCACGAAATATTGGTCACTAAATGTATATAATAGAATGATATTTATGATCCAACAACAAAAAAGAATACATAAGAGTTGTCTGTATAGATAATCACAGATTATGAAATCAAGTGGTCACTAAAAGTTCGGTCACCCCAAAGGTAGATAGTTGATAGTGTACCAGCATTTTGTAACCAATATAGGTAACAAACTGAAATAGTGACCACTTAAAACGAGATGGCCTAGTATCAACCCTCATTGCTAGATGACAGAACACTATTTATTGGATGGTACTATCTTTTATTTCTGTATATTGGTCATTTAACTTGATGTGAATAAGTGATTGCATCGAACTAATGATAATGTCAAGATTGGATAGCGTACCTGCTTCTTATATAAACATTTAAAGTACTGTATGTTTGACACTATTAGGCACAATTTTGTATACCTCCGGTTAGCACACTCAAAATTAGTTGATTATTCTGTCACCAAAACCCGACTCACATTCTTGGCCGATTACAATTTATATTTATGTCTCTATGATTGGTTTGATATTTTCCTTAAGATTTTCTTAATATTTATTTCAGTTAAAGATCATATCTATATGTGTATCTGTTACCTTAAAAGCTTCAAGAATATAAAGGTTTTTGTAATTTGTATTTACGCAGATCATAGAAATCTCAGTTGTCTACTCTATATTTCCAACACGTGACGAGTAACAATCACAGCATGGACAAGTTCCAAC
>LBNU01025823.1:16717-32178 GCA_014162995.1 Artemisia annua | reverse complement strand
CGACTTTTGGGAGAGCAGGCGGGTAGGTGAGAGCCCACGAAAACTCTCGCCCAGTCACGTGTCCCACGGATGCTGCCACTTGGTTTATGCATTAATCTGGCGCGTGTGCTGGCATCCAACGACACTCTCCCTGGGGGCCGTTCGTCGTCTCTCCTCCGGCCCTGCAGTAGAACCTTCAAACAAAGAGAACCCGTAGAGTGACCCAGGCCGTAGGGCCCCGGATCCACCTCGGCACGGTAAGTTAGTATTGGGATGCGATATGTTTCAGTACAAGATTATTATTTATGTTGGAGAGTTTTTTTAATCCTCCTGTTTGTGTTTCTTTGTTCTTGTTGAAGAAGGGAATCCCAGCCCGATACTTATAGGGCATGGATTTAGGTTAGGCGTAGAGTGGGCCGCTGTCGCCCAGACTTGGCCCATTCCCCCTATACGTCCACAATATCCAAATTAAGTTAAGAGTTTTTTGTAACTACGCCGTCCTATCTACTCACTCTTTGCGCCGCCAGTGAAACTGACCTTACAACTATCGTCCAACCTAAAAAAAAAGCCTGATCACCATCAAAGCCATAAGGGGCAAATGCACACAAAAAGTATATCAAAGTTAGGGTCCATTTCCATTCAACGGCTCATTTCTCTTTTTTTTCTTGCCCATAACATAAGGTTCCCAAACAAATTTTTTGGCGGCATTTGGGGTTTTTCTCACCCTACGTTCGTACACTCACTCGTTAACTAAATCTACATCGTTTGGTCCTTGCAGTATCTGTGTAGCTCCATTTCATGCACCCCATTACACCACCCACCACACCGTCTGCCTGCCACCACCACCATTTGCCACCACCACACCATCTACACCACCACCGTCTGCCCTCCACCACCACCGCATATCAATCCATGACATCTGCTCTGTAAGCTAACCATTCATAAAGTTCATTCAAAAATCAAAACATCTTTATCATACAACCCAGACAAACTTAACATCTAAGCAAAAAGAAAGTAACAAAACACATATAGTTTGAACATCACATTTCTTAAACCAAGGTTATCAATTTACAATTTCTCCGTAACAATGTATAATCTTGTAGAAACATGAAATATTAATCTGTCAATATCTAATGCAAACAAAATACTAACTCGTCTAAGCTGATAGGCTTTCAAGTATAGTAGCTCTAAAGAGAATCAGATACTGCATGTGATATCCAAGTCATATACCTGAATTAGCTCAATCACTCCTACAACTTCACTAATAGAAGGTCGACTATCAGGAACTTTCTCCACACATGCCAAAGCATTCTGCAACATTTGACTCATCTCAGTTGTAAGGTTATAAAGCCTTATAAGCTCAACATCAAAAACCTCTGCTGTCCACTCTTCCTTAACAACTGATTGAACCCATACTGGAAGATCCACCATTTCGCCACCTGATGGTGATTGGAATGGTTCTTTTTCCAGTTAATATTTCCAGAAGGAGGATACCGAAGCTGTAGATGTCGGATAAATGCCACCACCACCAACCGTTGCCACCATCAGAGCGACAAATTAAGGCCACAAAAATTTCTCAAATACTTTGTTGGAAAACTTGTTGGTAATAGCAAACTTAGTAACCCCTGATGCAATAGATGGTTCCATAACTCCCTGATTCACCTTACTACCCTTAAGTTCAATAACATCAAATTTCCAAAAGTGAGTATCCATTATATTCATATTCCCCATCGAAACGTAGGGACAATTTGGCAACAAAAACATATGATACTCCAAATGATGCAAGCCCAACAGTATACATTCTAGATTCATCACAGTCCCATAAATCAAAAGCTTGTATTGCCCCCTGTTCAAAAACTTGTTTAGTTTTTAGAATGAACTCACCCTTTTTCTTGGCCAAATACATATATACAATCTCATACCTAGGTGCTTTGGCCAAATACATATATACTCCTCATGATGCTTGACTGACACCTTACTATCAACCGACCATTCTTTAGATGGTCTCTCCTTTACAACATCATAATCAACAACATCATCAACTAGTCCATTTTTCCTTTAACAGCTTCAACCGCAACATCATCAACTAATCCACTTTCCATACTAACTGATCTCGACACAACACTACTCTTTATATCAAGACTCACTTTTTTTTTTTTTTATCATCACTTACTACATTTTAATTGGCATCAACACCTTCCATACTAACTGATCCGGACACAACCCTTCTTGTCTAAGAACTTTCTTAATTGGCATTTCCTCAAACACTTTTTGTGCATTACAATGTGTTTCATCTTTCCAAAATTGCTTTTTCGAATCAAGACCGATCTAGAATAAACCCAATCAAAAAACCCTTTAAATACAAAAGGATTTGCTAAAGTATACAAATACCGTAAATGAAGATCTTGGCATTGTTTGAGTTTTGATGAGTTTGGTGATTTTGGCATTGTGTGTGTTTGTGTTTTGATGAGTTGGCGAGTTTGGTGATTTTCAGGAATTCATTGATGGGTTTTGTAAAAGATCCAAAAGGGTGTCTGAATTTGTATTAAAATTTGGTAAGTGAAGAGTGTAGCATTGTGTTTTTGAGTGTTTTTTTTTTAGAGAGGGTGAGGTGAAGTACTAGATGATGACTATTTTAGAGAGAGGGTGAGGTGAAGTACTAGCATTGTGTTTTTGAGTGTTTTTTTTGAGTTAGTGGTGGCAGCGGTAGGTGGTGGTGACGTCTGACGGTGGTGGTGGTGGTGGCAGGCGGTCGTGGTGGTGGTGGAGGCAGATGGTGGTAGTGGTGGCAGACGGTGGTGGTGGTGGTGGATGGTGCATGAAATGACTATACAAACTCAAGGACTAAACATGTAATTTACTAACTAAGTGAGTTAACGAACGTTAGTAAAAAACCCAAATCCGCCAAAAAAATTTGTTGAAAACCTTTTTATGCAAGAAAAAAAGAATAATACCTTATTAAAAATAGACACTAACTTTGGTATTTTTTTGTGCCATTTGCCCTTTAAGAAAAGTAGAGGGCCTCACAACATGTTACTCTCTTTTTCTTTCTTCTTTTCTTTATAAAATAATAATTTATATTTTTTAAAAATACTTTTAACAATAATTTTATTATACAATTTATTAAATAAATATATTTCCTCTCTCTTAAACTATACCAATTCCAAATCTAAATCATAATCTTAATCCTAATCCTAAACCCGTCAACAAACCAAACGGACCATCAGAAAAAATCAAACTAATATAAATATGATATCTAAAAGAAAAGAAAGTAATAAAAAATCAAAGGCAGTCGAAGATAGTTTGCTTGATTTGCCGTAACGTTTAGGGAAAAACAATTTTAAAATTGTTGTTGGTGATAAGAATCTTAATATAATAAATTATTCTTACTAAATGCAAACACATAAAAAGTACTTCGGGTTGATAGAAGAATTATGGAGTCACTGAGAGAAGACGACAGGAAAATAGACAGTGATTAGTTTTAAAAATAAAAAATAGTATAATGGGCAATTTAAAATAAAATGACATTTATTTATACATAATTTAATTATTTAAACATATATGTTACTTTTAGCCATTTAAAATGATATATATGCAATTATTAAGTTTTGAAGAGATATATATATACAATTCACGTTAAACTTAACTGGTCAAGTGAAAATGTGCCAACTTTTATTTATTTTTTAACAGAGAAAATATGCCAGCTTCAAAACTTATATTTTGATTCAACTAAACTTAAGTGGCTATTTGATTGTCTTAATCAGTAAAACATGCAATTAATCAAGTCATCCAAGAAGTTGTATATTTTGTTCTAAATAAAAAAAGATAATTGAAATGCAAAATGATATAGATGAAGGTGTCTCGTTAAGTTATACGAGTATCTTATTTAAGCATTTTCTAATAGAAAAATAAAACAAACAACCCCTTACTGGACTTTGTGATGAGCCCCAGCAAACTCCAAATAAGATCCAGTCTTGAGAAAATTGTTTTAGGCTATTCGGCCCAATAATCAACAAGCCCAAACTTTGCCCTCAGTTAAGTTGTTATTCAATTATCATAATTTTTCGTTCAAAAAAAAAAAAAAAANAAACTAATATAAATATGATATCTAAAAGAAAAGAAAGTAATAAAAAATCAAAGGCAGTCGAAGATAGTTTGCTTGATTTGCCGTAACGTTTAGGGAAAAACAATTTTAAAATTGTTGTTGGTGATAAGAATCTTAATATAATAAATTATTCTTACTAAATGCAAACACATAAAAAGTACTTCGGGTTGATAGAAGAATTATGGAGTCACTGAGAGAAGACGACAGGAAAATAGACAGTGATTAGTTTTAAAAATAAAAAATAGTATAATGGGCAATTTAAAATAAAATGACATTTATTTATACATAATTTAATTATTTAAACATATATGTTACTTTTAGCCATTTAAAATGATATATATGCAATTATTAAGTTTTGAAGAGATATATATATACAATTCACGTTAAACTTAACTGGTCAAGTGAAAATGTGCCAACTTTTATTTATTTTTTAACAGAGAAAATATGCCAGCTTCAAAACTTATATTTTGATTCAACTAAACTTAAGTGGCTATTTGATTGTCTTAATCAGTAAAACATGCAATTAATCAAGTCATCCAAGAAGTTGTATATTTTGTTCTAAATAAAAAAAGATAATTGAAATGCAAAATGATATAGATGAAGGTGTCTCGTTAAGTTATACGAGTATCTTATTTAAGCATTTTCTAATAGAAAAATAAAACAAACAACCCCTTACTGGACTTTGTGATGAGCCCCAGCAAACTCCAAATAAGATCCAGTCTTGAGAAAATTGTTTTAGGCTATTCGGCCCAATAATCAACAAGCCCAAACTTTGCCCTCAGTTAAGTTGTTATTCAATTATCATAATTTTTCGTTCAAAAAAAAAAAAAAAAAAAGAAAAAAAAAGAAAAAAAAAAAAAATTATCATAATTTTCACAAAATGAATATTCTTGATGTGTTCCTTTATGTGACCGATATATCAGCGGATAACAAGAACACAAGGAAAACGTGATTATAGATTTTTTTTAATATAAATAAAATGATTAACTAAAATCATCTATTACTCCTTACAAAGAAAATATTTTTAATACTGAAAATTATAAGTTTTGTTATATAAAATCATGTATTCCAAACTGAATAGGGCAACACATTAGTTAGTATAAAAGGTTAGGTTATTGCGAGACAAGACCATGTTTCCAATTTCGTCTTCAAAACCCCCTCAAACACGTCGAGATGAGAATTTGGCAATGGAAATATCTCAAATCTTGAAGGAATTGATTGTACTGATGGTGACATCATGGATGCTGATGATTAATATGTCATTTAAGACAATTATCTCGGTGTTATGGAGAGCGATTGGAAAGTATGCAATGCCTTGGGGACTTGACTTGTGGCTGCGGCTCAAATTGATGCTTCTCCAATATGAGATGGAAAGCATTAGTAAAACTTATGTTCTTCCATATGAGTTCTACGAGGTGCAATCGCTGCGAGTTTCATGCCTTACATTAAGGAAATCACCACAGACATGAAAGCCTAAGAAACTTTAAACTTTGTTGAGCACAATCTAATTTACATGTCATAACATCTTTAGCTCCATATAGACTGTATGCTTAAAATGTTACTCAAAAAGGATAGATCCGTAAACTTCTACTATATAAAAATCTAGGCGGCTTGCTCTTTACTGATGTGGTCAGCCTTTTTCTCAAGGTTGGAACCAGTTATGGAAAGCGATGGAATCTAGTTTTCGCCGTTTGTGTAATTCTAATGGCAGTGTCGACTATCAAATGAAGCCTCCAAGCCCCTAAGAAAATCTAAGCATGTGAAAGTTCTATTGCCTAAAATGCTATTGTATTTAACTTTGCTAACATTGTATATCTTGCTAGCATTATATTTAGATTACTTTAGCCCAAGTTATATGATATACCTTGACAAATTAGAACAAAACCAGTTTAAGTAATCAGTATTTGGTTCGGTTATGCTTTGACAAATTATTCTACACCGAATCAAATTGAACCGCACCATAACCCCAAGTTACATTCGTGTGAACATATGCAATTTTAAATATATGCAANCTCCTTTTCCTCCTCCTCCAGCAAATTCACAAAAATACTCCTCGCCTTATACCTGGTGTTGCAAATTTCGTCTATGGCGACTAACACCTTTACATGAACTTATGAAAATAGTCCTAACCACAAGGGGTGACCCAGCTGTAAGAATACCAGCCTTTCAAAGAGGAGGTCAAGGGTTCGAATCCAACGGAGAGAAAATTAATCCCCTTGTGGCCATGGAGGTTCACTTGCGCCGACTCCGGGCTATCCAAAAAGGGTATTCGCCATGGGATTAGTCCATGTCGTTTACCTGCCATTCCTATTTTCGTCCCTAAAGAGTCCAAGACGACATAAAAAAACATGGATCATTTTGGGCAATTTTCTTTGGGCTAATGTTTTGCTCATTATAGTAAACACGGTGCGGGCGCCGCATTGCGGCGGGTCTTTTTTGCGCCAATTCTGATTCAGTTCGTGGGTCGTACGAATATTTTGTCAATTAAATAGGGGCATACTCAATGTGATATATAAAGTTTGTTATATAAAAAATTCGTAAATAACAAAAAGTTCAGGGTAGTTTCCACAATTTGTTAATATATATCAAAATTTAACATTTGTTATATAAAAAATCGTACGTATGTCGAAAGTATATCAATATTAGACTCATTTTGTTCGTCATCCGTAGACCTTTTTTAGTGGTATATTTTTGTTAACAAAATCGTTTGATACTTGTTAGATACTTGACTTAAACTTTTGTTATATAAAAAAGTTGTAAATAACAAAAAGTTAAGGGTTGTTTTCGCAATTTTTTACATAATTTTGGGGTAGTGTGTAAATACTTGGCAAATATTTTATTCAACTCACTTTTCTTGAGCCAAATCATATTACTGTATCTGCATTTTTTATTATTTCTTTCCCAACGTGTCTTTGTGGTTTCGTAAAGAAAATAGTTTTTTATTGGTTTGTGTAATATTTAATTGCACCGTCTCTGCTCCTATAATATATATAAACAATTATATGCAATCTAAGCACAAACTGATATTTGTGATACAAATGTTACTATTATGTTCCATGTTTGAGCCTTGATCGAGTTGATCCACAATTAAAACTATAGTTTTACATCTCGCCGCAATGCGCGGGCTCACCTACTCATTGTATTCAATAACAAAAAAATTATGCACCCTTTACTCTGTGCGTACATTTTCACACGCACAGTTGGAGAGATATGATTGATTGACTGTTATAACGTTGATCAACAACCATTACCAAAACCTCATATTTTTTTTTATAATTTTATTTTCTTTAGGGTTTTGAACGTTTCAAAAAATTAATGATCAATGTAGCAGGCATGTTTAATTAACTCTTCAATTAAAAAAAAAAAAAAAAAAAAAAAAAAACGAAATTGACGACCCGATTAGTACGGAAGTTGAAAATTTGTTGATTGTGTTTGTGTTTTTATAAATCCAGAGGAAGTTACAAGTTTTATTGTGTGATGTGCAATTTACGTTTGACAAATACTATTAATTTTATGGGTTTATATACAAATATATTACTAAACTTTCTAAAAAAAGTTCGCCTAAGTTACTGAACTTTCATTTTGTTCACTTAGCTTACTAAACTTATAAATCATGACATTTGAGGTCACTAAAATTATAAAAATATTCATAAACAACACTGAACTTGTAAAAACACGACATTTATGTACTTAACATATCAAAAGATATACGATTAAGTCACTCCTACCAACACTAAAAAATGTTTCCTATAAGTTCAATAACCTAAGTGAATAAAATGAATGTTTAGTAACTTAGGCGAATTTTTTTTGAAAAGTTTAGTAACATATTTGTGTATTAACCCTAATTTTATTTAGACTTATAACCAACTGGGCTAGCTTAGTTGGCCACCAAGATTCCTTAGGGGCTTGGGGAGGGGATGTTTGGCTAGAGGAGGTCTCAAGTTTGAGTCCCACCCGGGACTTTACCCCTTCAGGCGGTAAAAGGAGGAAGAGGCGGGTTCAGGGACAACATATTGCCCAATTAAATGTCACTGTTGCAACTGAACCACTAACAACTAACAATCCGTTCTATAATAATAATAATAATAATAATAATAATAATAATAATAATAATAATAATAATAAGAGTAAAATACACCGTTGGTCCCTAAACTTTCCACGAAACATCACAGGGCACCCTAAGTTTTTTTTTTAGTCTCATGGCGTCCAAAAGTCAGCTTTTTGAGGCCAAATGCGTCCCTTGACCCATTTTCCGTTAGTCAACTTCTGTTATTTCCCTCATGTGCCTTGCACATGAGGGCAAAATGGTCATTTCATCGTTTTGGTTAATTATTTTGGTGGTACAACCTTAGGGACGAACGGTGCATTTTATCTAAAAGTTATATCATCACTACCGCCACCCTCTCTTTAACTATTTTTCATGCTTCTCTCTCTAAATTTCTGCTTCTCTCTCTAAAATTAACACCACCATTCTCAAATCTCATTCACCCACTCCACGAAAAAGCATAAACTAAATCAAACAACAATCCCATAATTATCTAACTTTATAATCATTCTTGAATCGGCAATAATAAATATAGTTCACAAATAAAATATGTGAATATTCAAAAGAAAAACTTACATAATAGACTTGCTTAATGTTGTTACAAATTCATGATTCAGATACATGATGTTTTAGAAATGTTACTAACAACAATAAACAAAGTTCTTGATGGTAATGTATAGCTAGTCATTACATGGAACAAACATTCGTAAAATCATTATTCCTAGGCATAGATCGGTTGGTTCAAAGGCATGACCATGACCTGCTAAAGTAGGGCTCACATCTTCCCACTCGAACTCTTCTTCAAACATTGTTGAGCCTTTTAATCCACTTTTCCTTATTGGTCAGACTTCTTTTACCTTTACAAGAAATGGCCTCTGTATAGATCTTGAATAGGTATAGCGAAGAAATAAAAACAACTCTTACCACGGTATTAGCTCTATCTAGAACACCAAAATCTTCTTTCACAAGTGTACCCATTTTCTTCTCTTCATCTCTGTACAATTCATGAATCACCTGCATGAACGGAAGAAAAGTGAACTGCAGAAACCCACTATCTATTGACGAAATTGCCAAAATTGCGTTCTAAAAGATTTAAAAAGCAGCACAGGGACGATAATTTGATGAAAATATAACATTAAATACAAATTTGAAAACACTCAAAGATGGATTAACTTAGAGTGTATGTCATACTCAGACATGACAACATTGTTTTCACTGAAAATTGAAACTCTGAAGTGTGACCATATAGAATAGGTGATCAATTATAAAGCCTCAAGAAATATGCAAAATGACAAAGACGTAAGAAATCATCAGTAAATACCTACATGATGAAGCGTGGTAGAAGACTTTATGTATCACTGTGGATGCTGGTTGAGTGGTATATAATAGTTTTTTAATCCAGGAAATGTATATCATGAGGTGATTCAAGGTGAACTATGGAAAAGAAGGATCTATTTGAAGTTTCAGTAACTAAGTATGCTGTATCAGAGATATGGAAGCATGTTCTGTCCGAGATTTAGTTTGTTGCATCAGATATCTGTTTAATCCTGTTTGGTTTGTATGTTGTAGTTGTTTGTTCAGTAGTTGTATCAATGGCTTTGGGCATGTCCAACCATTGTTATCTTTATGTGTAAATGTTGTTTGAGTTAATATAAAGTTCACCTTTCACCAAAATAAGAAACAAAATAAAAAATGTAAAAACAAGTAATAATGACAAGTAGATATGTTTATTTTTATCAATTTCAATCACACTCGTAACATAAATTACAGAAGGACATCACAAACGGAATAGACAATTGACTAATACTACTACTGTCACAAAGAAGTTGTGTCCCATGTAGCCAACTTTAGAGATAATTACCCAATAAACGCGTTAGTGATCGAAGCCTATGTTTATTGAAATTTCAGCTTAAAGAGCTGGCATTGGTTCACCTCATTTGAGGTAGTCACTCAAGACGGACCTACAGTAAAACTAACTGAATAATACTAACACAAATAAACTAACCCCTCTAGCATCTCACACATGCGGTTTTCACCTTCTGTCATAGCTCGCGGTTCAGGCATATATAAAGGTAAAAAAAAATGTTTTAAGTTTAGATTTCTATTCAACTCCAATCTAAAAAAAATAAAAAGTAGATTCAGGGGTACCTCAAAAAGGTTGTTGGTGATTAATGATCGACATTGAGATGAGCCTATTTGCATTGTGTCAAGCTAATTCTCGTAACAGACTATTGATTAATGATCAGGACTACTTTTGACTTCTACTATTGAAGTTTCCTGAATGCATTTTAATGCAGAAAATGTGCTAGAAATATTGTATAGTACCAATTATAGAAAGAATTGATCGGGTAAAAGGTGCTAGAAATATTGTATAGTACCAATTATGGAAAGAATTGATCGGGTATCCTACCAATAGTGGCAATAAGTTAAGCAACAGAACGAGTCAGTTTACAAACATATGGGTAAACAAAAGCTTACCTAAACCCCAAGAATCAATTGCCCATGGTGGAGACTTCCGGATTGTTGCCCAGTCTACTTTTGCCAGCTCCATTGGTTTGTATTGTGAGCCAATAATCCATTCATATTGCTGGATTCATGGTATGTGCTATTTTACACATACTTTTGACCTTAGTTTAAGTGTTAAAAAGACCAAAAACTAACGTTAGATGCCAAAGATATCGTGTTTTTGTGTTTGTGATCGTGCAGGGAAGGATATTGCATAAATGACATCAAAAACAACCAAAAAGCCTAAAACGAGCACGAGATGCGAAAGAGAGTCTAAAAGCCGAGTCAATGATGATATTTACTTAAGAAAAGCCCAAGGCAAATGTATTCCTTAAAGGCTCGAAGAAAAATTCATGAGACACTTTACTGAAGCTCAAAGAGAATTTCAAGAAAAGTCCTCCACATTTGAGCAAGATGTCGCTTTTTAATCTTTTGAAGACCTTTGGAAGAAACGTCAACTCGAGTCCTCAAGATTACATTAGTGTTACGTTTAATGTTTAAGAACGTTTAGTAGTTTGTAACATAGTTTTAGTGCAATATCATGAATTGTAAAGGTTCAAGGGCTAAACGTGCAACATCGCCAAACATGTGCAAGCTCTTGACCTATAAATAGAAGCTTAAGCCTCATTGTGAAGGGGGGAGCCTTAGGTTAGATTTAGGAGTAGGAGTAGGATTAGTGTAAGTGTGGTTTTAATATAAGTTTTTAATGTTTTCTCTTTCTACTCTCTCTCTAGCTTATTTCATTCTTTACATGTTTTGATCTTATCTTCATTAGAGTTTTCATTGTTTTTCATTCATTTAAAATCGTTTTCATAAGCTTTTATAAGTTGTTCATCACCTTTGCATGATTTCCAATCGAATAAAATAAAATGAGTTAGGGCTTATTTTGAGTCATGGCTTATTTAGCTTTTATAAGCTTATTTAGCTTTTAAACAAGTTCTTCATAAAGCTTTTATAAGTTTTCTTTAGTTTTAATCTTTTTAGTTCACGTAAAACATGTCCAATTCGTTTTTCTTAAAATTTTGCGAGTTTGGCTTCTAAATCTTTAGGGTTTAGCGAGTTGGACACTAAAATTGCGAGTATGGGAAACACTATTGCGAGTATGGTGGTTTTTAGCCTTTAGCGAGTATGATATATAGGTTAGTAGCGAGTATGAGATTTCCTTAGTTAGCGAGTATCATCAATAGAGGTTTGCGAGTATGGTTGTTTTGGTCCTTAGCGAGTATGGGACATGGTTTATAGCGAGTATGAGATCCCTAGGTCTAGCGAGTTTGGACTTTTACATTCTTGCGAGTATGATTTTTTTATTTATTGCGAGTATGAGCAAGTGAATAATAGCGAGTATGGATCACAGATTCATTGCGAGTATGGATTGTTCTATTTCTTTTCGAGTTTAATTTCTTCCATTTGCCGAGTTAGGCTTCTCTTTTCCTCATCGTTTCATCGAGTGAGGTTTTATTTTTTATTAAATCTAAACGAAATGCTGTCGAAATTTTCTTAAATCTTTTAGTATCGTTTTCTACTTAAGTCTTATGTCTTTTCATTTTTAGTTGTCAACTTTATTTACGTTTAATGCTTTCAAGTCTTTTATTTTATCTTTATCGCTTTACGTTCTTTAATATGAGTCGTGAGTAGTCTAAGTCGTGTTTGCTTAGTGATTCGAGTTTGTGAGTTAAGTGCGGGTATTATAAGTTTGTGATTAATAATCGTCAAGATTATTTAGACTTATGATTTGATTATTCGAAGAACAAAAGTCTAGAACGATTAAATCACTTGTCTAGAGTTATTATCTTTTTAAAAGATTAATTGACAACTAATCTCGAGAAAGGAAAATAACTCGTCACAAACCATTAGCTCACACTTAATGAACTTACTCGCGTCACTTTGCAAACATATAGTCTTTTAAATTCATTTACCGCTTTCATTACTTATCGCACTTTAATTCTTGTTTTCTTCAAGTCATTTTATTACATGCAACTTTACTTGTTTATTTTCTTTGCGTCACTTTATTGCTTTCCTTTACTTTAACCGCATTTTAATTGTCGTTGTAGTATAATCAAAACCAAAAATCATCTTTTAAACCTATTCACTTCACATAACTCACGATCTTGAGTGACGAGATCAGTTCAACCCTCGTTGGGACTACGACTCGAGTTTATAAGCTTCACCGCTTGAAAAACGCGACGATCAATTCACATGTGAAAACAAGAAGTCTAAGCCATCTGACTAAGTTCGCTAAGGTTCTATAAGTATGTACAAGCAAGAGACATCAAATTTATGGAAAGTAAATGTCTCAATTGTGATGAATATAGTTCTATATGGTTCGGGACACATGTTAAATCATAGAAAACAAGGGCTTCAGAGTCTATATAAGTGAATAAAAAAAACACCACTAGTCAAAGTGTGATGCTTTAGAAAAGTATTTATTCATTTGACATTGTTAAATATGTTTATTCAGACATAGGACAGGTGCTGAGAAGTTTATTCAAATGAACAAAAAGTACTGCCACTGTAAGCACTCTGTTTCTAAAAGGTATTGTAGACATTTGGCTTTGATGTTATGTTCTATTTTGATGCAAATTCCGTCAGACAAAGCACACATATCAGATGTGAAATATGAATATATTTGAGCAAGGTTAAAAAAGTTACCGGCAAGATAAACAATCATATCCAAATCCCAACAATGAAACCTACAATAATGGACGTTTAATCTATATTAAGCCGCAAGCCCGCATTACATAATGGTCCAACATGAAGATAGCAAATATCAAAACTTTCAACTAGTACTTATCACAGCTTCTTTTCTAGAAAACCTTAACGATTCAACAATACCAGGACAATTATAACATACAGTAGCAACACGAGCAATCATTTATTTCACATCTACTCAAAATTATATAAATCGACTCAACGATATGAAAGAAAGTAAAACATACATCATATCCACATCTGCAAGGCTTGAGTTGCTGATCCGTCAAATTCCATCTCTTCGGCACAAAGCGGACACGTCTTTTCGCCTTCATCACTCATGATTGCCTAACCAAACACAACAAAATCACAATCAAAACAACTTTTTTATATCAAAACAATAGAAAGCTTCTATTTTGAATCAACACCTAACCCTAAATATATCTACTCAGTCAATAAAGGTGCATCATCACTATTTTAATCTATTCAACTACCTACTTTACATTCACACCTAACTTTAATTAATTAAATCAAATCAATAACTAATTAGGTCAAAACATCAAATAAACGATTTACTGGATAAGGAGAAACATTGAAAGCCTTGGATATAACATGAGCAAATTCATAAGTCAAACGAATTTTTGGGAAATTGGGGTTTTCTGGGTTTTTTGTGTGGGGTGACATAAAGAAAAGAGTGATGGATGGCATTATATATGGGCAAAATAGTCATTTACCAGAAATAACGGGATTTGATGAGATATAACGGGGCGTTAACTAACGGAAAACGGGTCAAGGGACGCAATCGGCCTAAAAAAACTTGAGGAGGGACGCACGGAGACGAAAATGCAAACTTAGGGGGCATGGTGATATTTTCTGGAAAGTTTAAGGACCAACGATGTATTTTTGTCTAATAATAATAATAATAATAATAATGTTAAATATATATATATATATATATATATATATATATATATATATATATATATACACACATATATATGTATATATATAGGTATATATGTATATATATATATATATGTGTATATATATATATATATATATATATTATTTGATGGCGGGGTTTTGTCGACTTACAACCAGGTTTTTACTCTCGAGGGATACTCAAGAGGTTTACAACACCCAGCAGTGTACCTGACCATTATCTGCAGGCGAGTTTATCAAAACTAGAGTGTCTCATAGCCGAGTATCAAGTAGGTTGTTAGCCCGAGTTTGGAACTAACTTCAAGCGAGTTCATCACAAGTTTCTAGCGAGTTTCAAAACTACTGTTCAGCGAGGTATCACAAAGTGTTAGCGAGTTTCGGAACTTAATATTCAGCGAGTAATCCAAAGTTTTTAGCGAGTTGGAACTAATTCAGCGAGTATCATTGTATACTCTTTAGCGTAGTTTGGAAACGTAAGTTCTGCCGAGTAGCGGCCCTTCTTAATATCGTAGTGAGTTTGCAAAAAAAAATATAAAAAATAATATAATATATATATAACTTTTTTTGGGCGGTTAATTTGGAATAAAATTTATTTAATCGGTTACAGAGATTAAACGGTTCAATTTTTACGCCGAGATTTAATTTTGGTATAACGTTGAAAATTTTGACAACAAAATTCACATTTTCTAGGGCCAGAATTCAAATTTTTTCCTGGGTAAAAGTTGGCGGCCAAAATTTTTAAAACTCAAATTTTTCCGTGCAACCTTTAGAATTGCATCAGTTCCATTAGTTGCTTTTTCAAATTTTTGGGTAGAAAATTTTCAATTAGTTTGTTTGGATGGAAAATTCAAACTCACTAAGAACAACCGTAAATACTCCTTTAAAGTTTCATTCAACCTAATCTACAACAACAAGCCTAAGTTCATATCCTAACATACAGCAAGGGGTCAATACAACCACTTTTCACGTTTAGCAGACATCGAAACATAGTCTGTATAACTCTAAATCAATTAATCGTATAATGCGCAAAGGTGGACATAAACAAGAGTATTCTTTATTTGCTTATGCCCTGTTCAGCGTCCTGAGGAACCGTCCTCCTATGCTTGAAAAAGGTTCGGTTATCTTCCATGGGACAAAGCCGGTATGCTTTGCTACATCAAAACCTAATATGTTATTAATTGGATAGAGTCAAGATAA
>LBNU01025823.1:0-16508 GCA_014162995.1 Artemisia annua | reverse complement strand
CTATATATATATATATATATATATATATATATATATATATATATATATATATATATATATATATATATATATATATATATATATATATATATAGTGTAAGGTTATTTTCAGAACCAAAAAAAGGTCGAGAACTGCGAGAACTACCAAGAACCAATCAGATTTTTGATAATTAATTATCATTTAATTTTATAAATCAATATTCGGAAGGGCATTTTTGGTAGTTTCAATTATAATTCATTTTTGGTAGTTTCCTTTATTTATGGAAGTGGTTACATCTTGAAAACCTACAATTAAAAACAAAAAAATTGTGATAGCTTCTCTCTCTCTCATTCTCAGATCTGCACCATAACAATTTCTCTCTACCATCATGTGGTTGCTGAAAAAAATTGAGAACCCTCTCGCAATCAACAAAAAGACCAGACGAAGAGTATCCATCATTCATGCATAGTCATAATTCATTACATATAACGGAGGTGGATCTTAATCGTTTAAAAAATGGTTGATTAAGATGACAGAGAAAGCTTTGGCGATTGGTAAGTTGCTTATGCACATATGTTTCGTAATTTTTTTTTTTTTACATATTCTTAACTACGCTCGTAGTCATAGCAGTAGTGTTTTGTGCATCCCAAAAGTGTTAATTATGTCATGATTTGGTGAAATAAAATGTTGCTTCAATTACTACTTTAAAAGGTGAAAAGGTATTTGAGTCGGCTAGAACTTTTGAAGTCGGACTGATATAAGCAAAAATTTTGTTTTTCTTCAATTATTGTAGGTCTATTTTAGTTGAAGGTGGGGTAGCCCCATTAATACAAAGGAGATATAGTTTCCCAACTCAATTCCACTTTGGTTCTACAATCGGGAAAACGACGTACGGTAGATGAGCCTCATAATTCTTTTGGACATTTATTTTTATTTTGATTTTTAATTAATTATTTGACTTAAATTATTGGTTAAAATTTGGTTTTTGTAATTTGTTTTAAACAGAATCATGAAGATATATTGGCCACGAATATGATGAAGACAGAAGAATAAAAATGTTCATGACTCAAGCCCATTATAGAAAATGTAAAATGTGTTTGTGCATGACGCAAAACCAACGATATTGTCATAGGATTAATGCACATGTATTTTTATTTAATTTTTTATTTTATTTTATTTTTTACAGAAAAACGGTGAACGAAAACATCGCATTGCACATGTATTCTTTCTGCTCGGAAAAGGAGAATGTATTTGTGCATGAATCCAAACCAAAGCTATTGTTATAGACATGATGAATGCACATGTATTCTTTATCGCATGCTTTTTTGGCTTTGTAATCAAACGAAAGCTATTCTTTCCACAAATGTATTCTTTCTGCTTGGGAAAATAGAGAATGGAGAATGTACATGTATTCTTTCTTCTTGATGAATGCACATGTATTCTTTTTGCATGCTTTTTTGACTCCAAACCAAATCTATTTTTTATGCACATGTATCCTGGTAACATATTGTTATAATACCAAATTTAAAGAAACTAGAAATTAATATATCAAGAATTGGTGTGTTTCATCATTGTAGATAAAACATAAGATGTTGGAACGTCATAGTATATTCTCTACGCATACGAATACGTACGTGCACATATGCATATCTTATGTAAATATACTTTTTTATGAATACACTATTTTACGGATTAACAAATTCAAGAAATAAGGAAAGCAAGTTTCAAAACACGACTAAAATATGCATATCAAATTGAAAGGAATAACATAGTCTTACGGAACAATGTACTCGTCTTTTAAAAAAAAAATATTTTATATGTGATTTCAAGGTTTATCAAAAGATAACTATATTCATTAAAAAAATTGATTGTTATATGAATTGAAAAAGGAAGGGGCATTAAATTCACGTACACAATAAATTAAAAATGATTTTCCTCAAAATTAAATGCACAAAGGAGAAACGGAACGAGAAAAATGGCGCACATGGTATCTGAATCAAAAATTCCACTTATGCCCTTTTGGCATTTAAAATGAATTTAGATAATAACAAAAATGCCATCATGAATCTCATCCATTGATTAAGATGATCTACGGCTAACAGTGGTTCTCGCAGTTCTCGACCTTTTTTTGGTTCTGAAAAGAACCCTTCCCTATATATATATATATATATATATATATATATATATATATATATATATATATATATATATATATATATATATATATATATATATATATATATATATTATATATAACAGGAGGCGTTACACGTAAATGCCACCTAATTGCCCAGTCATTTCCATGTAATTCATTATTAGCCATGTCATCATATAGTCATCACATAGTGGCTAAATCTGGAATTAATTTGTGTAAAAAGGGAGTTGCCAAGATTCGAACATGAGATGGGAGGCTCAGATAAACAACACCTCAACCATTGGAGTATTTAATGGTTATGATAAAATTTGCAATCACTAAATCTATAAACTTGAAAAAGAAAAAAAATTTAATTATTTACGTTAATGAGAAAAAACGCAGCCCAACTCATCCCATATACGTACCCTTTGCAACCCTAAAACAAATCCATTCTGCAACCTTAAAACACAATACACAAACAATATACTGTACAGACTGCTGAAGGACAAACCAATGGAAGGTATTTTCGCCCGTGTTATTTTATTCACGTTTGTAATTTGTATGACTACTCTTTGTATTTTCATGGTTTTCATAATTTGTAGACAAAAACTAAATAGTGCAAATAATCTTACACCCCCCCCCCTTTTTTTTAGTTTTGTTTTAGCTTTATAATCCACCAGAGAAGTATGTTGTTTTAGTTGTCTATGAAAAGAGATCTATGCTACAGGTTTAGCACGCTTATTCTCATGTCCTACATCTTTTTTGTCAATGCATAAGTTAATATTTTGTTTTCATGCTAGCTTTTTTCCGTGCAATTGTATAATACTTTAATGTGTGTGAGATTTAAGTTGTTTAGAGATATCACATGAATACGCTTGCACGTACCCTTTGCAACCCTAAAACAAATCCATTCTGCAACCCTAAAAAACACAATACACAAACAATATACTGTACAGACTGCTGAAGGATGAACCAATGGAAGGTATTTTCGCCCGTGTTATTTTATTCACATTTGTAATTTGTATGACTACTCTTTACGTTTATTTTCATGGTTTTCATAATTTGTAGACAAAAACTAAATAGTGCAAATAATCTTACCCCCCCCCCCCTTTTTTTTAGTTTTGTTTTAGCTTCATAATCCACCAGAGAAGTATGTTGTTTTAGTTGTCTGTGAAAAGAGATCTATGCTACAGGTTTAGCACGCTTATTCTCATGTCCTACATCTTTTTTGTCAATGCATAAGTTAATATTTTGTTTTCATGCTAGCTTTTTTCCGTGCAATTGTATAATACTTTAATGTGTGTGAGATTTAAGTTGTTTAGAGATATCACATGAATACGCTTGCACTTAAAGAACTCGGTTATCTCATAGTAGGGTCTTCAATCACAAGATTAACTATGAATGGTGAGATTATTCTGGTGTAAATGAATTTAGGTTGTAAGTTGGAGTTTTGGTCTTTCTACTCGATCGATTACAAATAATGATATTTTGCAATTATGTTATGCAGGTAAGATTTCATATTACGCAACACCCCCATTAGGAAAGATGGAGAAGTTACACCAAACCCAATATACCGATCCACATTTCCTGGATAACCAAACGACCAATGATCCTCATAATAGAAGCGCCACTGTCACCTCTGCAAGACAAAATATTGCTAGACGAAGGTTACTCAATAGTCTTACAGACATCGGGTCGCCTTTTGATAATTGTGATGCCGCTGCTTCTAAAACAACCACTCACCATCTTCAAGGTTAGTTATGTTATTATATTAGGTGTCGTTGTCCAACTAAACATTTTAGGAGTTACCTGTTTTCATGTGTGGATTTGTGAATGCTTTTATGCAGCTGTGTCGTTGCCACCAGAGACTACTAAGTCCTCACAGTTTCAATCCTGAAGTATGAATAAACGTGTTATGCAGCTTCAAGCTGGTAGTGGATCATCTGTCTGTCTTGAAACTCACCATGCTACACTAGCTCAAAATTATAATTTGCCTACTCCAGCAATAAGTACGTTCTTAATTTATTTTACCGGGTGGAATACCCTTTACCCAAAAAAAAGTACGTTCTTAATTCTTGCAACTGCTATTTTTAGACATACCAGTTTCGATGTGTGTACTTCCATTACCTTTCATTTTTGAGTGTTTATTAATGTTTCTTGCTTGCACTTACAGATACTGCAACGGGTATTCATGTTACCAACACTTTATATTCTCACACATCGGCACCTGTTGGACCTTCTGATTGTCCAGTCAGCGCACCTGCAAATATACCTGCATCACACGATTCTCCAGTTTCTGAGACCCGTGCCAGGGCAATACAAGGAACATGCGCAGGCGTCCGTGTACGCACGCTTCACAGATCCATGACCACCCACCAGTAACTCCAATTGAAAGGTTTTACTTCCGTTGATAACCAAGGTACATATTTTGGGTTCTGTTCAAAACTTTTAACTTCACGTGTATGCAATCTTATATATGCAACCTTACATTTTTAACGTATATTTAGTTTTCCTTTTTGTGTTCAGCTACGTGAATATGGACTATTATCATTCTTCAACTCCATGTTGTCATACTATGTATCCTTACACACCAGCAGGTGCTAGACCTTCTAATTTTTCAAGTGGCACATCTGCAAAAAGGCCCGCAGCGCATGCCTTCCCAGCTTCGGGGGCCCACAGTCAAGGCAATGCAAGTAATGTGTGTCGCCATGTTTCTGCCTATGTTTCACAGACCCGTATCCAATCACCGGTGACCCCAATTGGAGAAGGTTCCATTTCTGTTAGTAATGAAGGTACACATTTTTGCCATTCATAAGGCCTTTTAATCTTATACGTTGCAAAATTATCATTCACACAAACTTATATCCACCTATTCGGCAACCTTATTATAGATGCAGTGCCAGCATATGATGATATATGAGACTCTGACCAGCATTGTCGCTATTGTGGGGCAGCATTTTGGTATGATGAACGGTGGAAAGGCCACTCTAACACTAGCACCAAAGTATCATTCCTGCTGTGGAGGAGGAAAAGTATACATGCAATGGGCCCTCAGCCTAATCCCCCTCCCTATATCAAGGCATTACTCCAAGACAACATATAAGACCATATAATCAGATGTTTGCAATGACGTCATTCAGGGCAAAAGTTGATGATTCTATCAATGACGGAAAGGATCCTTATGTTTTCAAAATATCCGGAGAAATATACCATCACATAGGATCCTTATGTCCTACCGATAATAACCCACCAACGTTTTTGCAATTATACATTTATGACATAGAAAATGAAGTGGCATCCAAAACCTGTGTCTCGGAGTTTGTATCAGAAAACCAGACCTTTTAAGATTGAGGCTAGACTACTATTTTAAACATTGGTGATTGGGTATCCATGCATTGAAGAGAACATGTCGGGGTCGTAAGTTTAGTATAAAGGAAGCAAAAAATAAAAAACTTTATCAGATGTCTACTCGAGATCACACAAAGGTATGTTTCCACGTACTTCCTTATACTTCTTCAGAATTGAACTATCTGGCTTGGAGTATGAGATGACTGGAAAAGTACCATAGCAATAGAATATTTATTGACCACTGTACTGATCAAACAAATTTATAAGGTAGTATAGAAATTTGAGGATAATTCATACATACAATGATTGGTAAGTTAATGTAACTCAAATTTCAAAATATTTCATTCGATTAAATTTATGGTCTCAGACATGTTATGTTGTGAACTCACTGTTAAATTGTGCTTGGGTATACATTCAATGCTGTTTTCGATAAAGAAAAAACAGCTAAAGCATAAGTGTTTTGATGATCGTGTGCAAACTTAAGGCATTTCCTGTTAATCAGTATAGAAAGCTAATTCATCATATAGACTATCAGAATTAGGGAGTTTCTGTTTACTGATGACAATCAGCATTGGACCGATATTCTTGCCAAATTAACGTCATTCAGGGCAAAAGTTGATGATTCTATCAATGACGGAAAGGATCCTTATGTTTTCAAAATATCCGGAGAAATATACCATCACATAGGATCCTTATGTCCTACCGATAATAACCCACCAACGTTTTTGCAATTATACATTTATGACATAGAAAATGAAGTGGCATCCAAAACCTGTGTCTCGGAGTTTGTATCAGAAAACCAGACCTTTTAAGATTGAGGCTAGACTACTATTTTAAACATTGGTGATTGGGTATCCATGCATTGAAGAGAACATGTCGGGGTCGTAAGTTTAGTATAAAGGAAGCAAAAAATAAAAAACTTTATCAGATGTCTACTCGAGATCACACAAAGGTATGTTTACACGTACTTCCTTATACTTCTTCAGAATTGAACTATCTGGCTTGGAGTATGAGATGACTGGAAAAGTACCATAGCAATAGAATATTTATTGACCACTGTACTGATCAAACAAATTTATAAGATAGTATAGAAATTTGAGGAAAATTCATACATACAATGATTGGTAAGTTCATGTAACTCAAATTTCAAAATATTTCCTTCGATTAAATTTATGGTCTCAAACATGTTATGTTGTGAACTCACTGTTAAATTGTGCTTGGGTATACATTCAATGCTGTTTTCGATAAAGAAAAAACAGCTAAAGCGTAAGTGTTTTGATGATCGTGTGCAAACTTAAGGCATTTCCTGTTAATCAGTATAGAAAGCTAATTCATCATATAGACTATCAGAATTAGGGAGTTTCTGTTTACTGATGACAATCAGCATTGGACCGATATTCTTGCAACTATATAGTTCTGCTATTCGTTATTAAGGTTGTTTAATGAATACGTTATCACTTGTGCTCAAAACATGCTAGACTATGCCTACAGTAGTTTTTTTAACATTGAATGTTATTGTTGAGTGGGTCCTAGCACCGGTTCACCATATTGGTAGAGGTATTGCAATGTGTACNCTTCAAACTTTTATTGTTTTTCGTTTATAACCTATAAACTTTTTTTATCAATAAACAATGTGTCGCTATAAAATCCCGTTGCTATGCACGGGTACTCGTCTAGTAATGTAAAAATGGTCAAAGGTGAAAAGTGAAATGTGGAAAACTGAAATTTCAGTCAATGCCCATTTTGCCCTTGTCAATTAATAGTGATTAAATGGAAAGTATTGATGGTGAGATCATAGGACTGCTGGCAACTTTATATAAACAACACAAACCCTAAAATGGGTTACAATTCACTGCTCTCATTTTTCTTTCTCTCTGAAATTGGCGGCTGTCATACCTATTCTCCATCTTTCTCTCTCTAGAAACAAAACACACATAAACCCCTTCTTTGTTGCCACTGTAACCAAACACTCTCGGTTGTTACGGTGAGCTAGGTGGTTTCAGTAGGTGGCTTTGTTGTTGTTTTTGATTCTTTTGTTTCTACCTTACGTTCAGATCTAGCCGATTTGTTGGGTTATACAAGTTTTTCGCTTGATTGCTAAGAATTAAAGGACGGTGTTCTAGATTATGTATATTACGCTGGTTTGTTTCTAAGGTATAATGAGGACGAAATGAATGAGATTTGTAAGATATAGATTTGTTGGCCACAAGAATAGAGGTAGGAAAGCACAAAGTTGGTGTTGGGTGGCTGCGTGTTTACAAGAAGTTAGGGTTGGCTTGCGAGTGATTTTAGGGATTAATATTTAGAATTGATGGGTTGGCAAGTGGCATCCGTTGGTTTTGGGCCAGATAGTCAAATTTTTTGTTAGTCAAAATATTGGGTTGTAAATCAAGTTAAGAGATGTTCGGAATGAAATAATTTCTGTAAGTATCATTCGTTATTTTAAACACACAATAAACCTTCGTATATATGTTGATATGTAAATGTAGCACACTAAAATCTATACATCTCTTCCAGAATATTTAAATGTATAATTACTTTAATTTGTTAGGAAAAACAGTAACACGTATCAATGTTACATGGGTTTTGCTAAACACTGCCCACTGGGCAATGTTTAATCGACATTAAACAATCTATTATTTCTATGTTTAAAGTAATTATGCATTTAATACACAATAAATAAATATAAAAATTAGCTTAATATATGCGATTATTGATTTAATAAAATCTAAATTTCCTTTTATATGGGCATTATTTAGCAAAACCCATGTTACATATATATTTTTCTTATCATATTACTACACGAGTACTCGTGCATAACAACGAGATTTTATAACGGCATATAGTTATACTAATATTTTGGTTAAGTGTTTTGTGTAACCAAAGTATCACTATAACTATTTGGGCGATTGAAAATTTCGTTGCTATGAACGGGTACTCGTCTATAACCGAAAAAATGGTCAATGTGGAAAAGTGAAAAGTCAAGCAATGTGAAATGTTGAAAACCTTAAATCTAAACAAATAAAAGAAACTATTGTAATTTTAAATGCAAATAAACCAAAAAATTTAAAAATGAAGAATGTGAAAGTGGTAAATTCGGTAATGAAATGTTGTACGTTAATGGCAATGATATGTGTCAAAATGAAACTATTAATACACATCGAAAACCGGGTTGACCCGAGACACTTCAAACCTGGCGAGTTGACCCGTTTTATTTTTCGACCGGAATGGTTATACCGGTTGAACCACCCGGGTCGAACCGGGTTTCAGACATTATGTTTAATCCTCAAATCTTCAAACTTTTATTATTTTTCGTTTATAACCCATAAATTTTTGTTATCACTAAAACTATTTGCCGCTATGAAATCCCGTTGCTATGCACGGGTACTCGTCTAGTTATAAATAGTGTAGAAACAATTGCGTGGGATTGTTCAAGAAATGGAACCAAGAAACATCAAATAGTTTGACCTTCTCAAGAGTCAAAGTGTCCAACTGGAGTAGTCAACACTTTGATGTGGATGAGTTGGATTATGTTGAATTTTGGGAGAATGTATAAGATGGTAGTAGAGGTATTTCATTTAGAGTTGCATAAAAGTAGGGTGCTGGTGCATTTGTGCTCAAATAGTTATACCTTTTTCTGCTTTTTTACAGCTACAACACTTCAAATAGCACCTCCTCCTCCTTTTACACAAGACAAAGGCCGTTGCTGTTCAGTAATGTACATATTTTGTTAATGTAAGCGGGCATACTTTTATACTTAAGGTATTTATTTGGTTTCTTATTATGTTAATAAGCTTGATGCAATAGTAGCATGTAGTTTATTTTAAACAATGACACTGATGGACATGAACTTGTGAACATGATGATGCAGAAAAGAGAGACCGATGAAGAGCCAGTAAACCAATCATTCATTGACGGTGTCTATCCATATACACAAATCTTATTCTTACGCGTACATGGCCTCTATATTCTGATTCTGGAAAATTGGGTTTCTTCAGGTCCCAATGGGTACGGATGACGTGGATTTTCTTCAGAGGATAACTAAACAGCTCTTCAGTCATTTTCATATTGGTAAAACCAGTTAGTCCCTGATGTCTAGGAGTGTAGGGGGAAAACTATAATTGACGTCTGTATTTCTTGCAGATGTCAAAGACATGGGGAGTTGCGCTGCATGTTAAAAAACTTGAATATATGTGCAGACAATCTTATGCAAGGTATTCTGCGGTAGCAACTAAAATTTAATATTCGTCTTCATAAATATGTTTCAGCTTCCCTTTTTATGTTTCTTTATATGAGTATAACCCAACAGTATTATTTTGTCATGCGGTCGTGAATGACGTAATTTCTAATAGACTCAATTTATTTGTATAAATATAATGTGTGTAGATTGAATGACCAAGTAGATAATACTCAAAGGGGTGACGATACAGAGATGAGCAGAACCACCAAAGCCACCACATATCCTAAGGCGAAGATACAAAGATGAGCAGAACGACTCATCGATTAAGAACCAGGTATGTGAATTCGTGATCTGATAAAAATGTATAAAATTGATTACAAGTGACCACATTGGTCAGAAACTGTTTTTAGTTGGATGTAAATATAGAAAAGTGCCGATTAAGAAGTCTGATCTTATACGGACTGTGTATTTGGGCTTTGATAATTTCTCCATTGCAGGTTCTAGACAATGGCTTGCTTATTGATCCCCAAGATCAACAGCTAATTGCATATGCTTTATTAAAGCTTTTTGCAGATAAGCAACTTTGGGCAAAATCCAGGGCAAATGGGCTGAGAGACATATCAATCCTCAAGTATTTGCAAAACAAAAATTTACATTTTTTGGTTACATATCTATTTCATGTTGCGTCATCGTCAATGGGGGCAACGGGGTTAGCGCGGGCATCTGGGCCAAAAAATCTCTTTTAATTTTTTTGATACATGTCTAAGCATGAGGGCACTGATGATAAAACACAAGTAAAGGCGTGCCATACATAGTTATCTGTTAATTTATTCTTTATGTCTAATATGTAGTTATCTTAGATAGGAAGGGTTTGGGGAGGTGTATTGTAATGGCACGGGACAGCATATATTAGTTTTTGCACAAGCAAAATGGTTCATTTAAGATTCGTTTGTCCCTGGAAATAGCACTTGATGTATCAAAGGGCATGACCTATCTGCACGAAAATAATATTATCCATAGGGACTTGAAAACTGTGAATCTTGCTGATTGCAAAGGTATTCTGATGAAGGGTTGCCAAACACCCCTTATAGTTTTTTAATACTTTAACAAATATTGGAATAAATAGCAACTTGACACATTATTAAGGAAAAGGAAGCCGAAAAATTGTCATTCCTTACTCCAAGAAAAGCTTTCGATAAGCTTGATAACGAAAAAATACCCTCATTCGTATTGACTAGGCAAGTATCTTTTAGAATGTTAGTTTAAACTACAAGCATTTGGGATATCGTCTGTATAAATGTATGTTTCTTTTGTATTTGTTGGTGTGTGGAGAAGGGCATAGAGGTGATCTGGATCAATCGCGTTCTGAAGACCGGATGGTGAACCAAAAAGTGGTCGTGAGATTCAAGAGAGTGTGGACTCCAGATCGCAGTTGTTGAACAATACATGGTGTACAGTATGCTGAAAAATCTCGAATCCATAGTGACTCATCTACATTGGAAGATGAATGAGATGATGAACATACAAATACATGTACTTGAACTAAATTTTTTTTCGGTCATTGGATAATTTAGTTAATCGAATGCATTTCCAGGTGTACTCATCAAGGCTTGTGCGATTTCGAATGGGTTTGTAATTACTTAAAGGCATTGAGAATTACAAATGTTTGTTTCATCAAATTATATTGTAGCTGAATAACAGATAATTAATACCCTGAACTGAATTTGGACCTGTTTCTCAAGCATGAATGAGTTATGATTGGATATAAACTAAAAGGTAATATTAACTATCAATAATTTTGTGCACAGCCGACGAAGATCAGTTTAGTCTATCAACGGTGGTTCCATACATAAGTCAGTCCAAAGTCTCTTCAGTTCAGAAAGAGCAGCCATTAGAAACTTGAGGTTAGATATTACAAACTAAAGCAGGGCATGCCACTTATATAATTATTAGTTATTGAATTTTAAAGATTCATGATATTTTGGCTTATGCAATTTAAACTCTCTCGATATCGGGATGGGTCTCTTTGATGTGTAAAGGACCTTAATGAGAATAGATGAAGACTACTTGGTAAAAGTAATATTTTGTTTTCTAACTATATTTCACCATCTTGGGTAAGACATTTATGTGTGTTGCTCATGATTGGAGGAAAGGACTTAAATTGTGATTTGGTCTCTCTAATAATTCATAACATACATGCATTACCTTTTGTTTATATTTCTTAGACAATGTATACACGCATCTTTTCCAAATGCGTTTAAAAAGATAAATAAAAGAGGGTTTTACCGGAATCAAATCAAGAAGCTGACAGAAATTCGATTTGGTGAGTTACAAAAACTACCGTTTTAGGAGCTAATGTTGTCATTATGTATTCCTGAAGAAAAATATAGTATTATGTCAAGATTCCTGTTTTAGAATAAATTTTCAGTTACAAGGAAATGTTAAGGTAACCATAAACTGTTCAGATCCGGTGTGCACATCTACAATGCTAAATGGATCATCTAAAAGATAAATGGCAACATCTTGATAAGTACCCTTGCTAGCTGCACCTTATGTTTTTTGCCGCCACTCAAATTTATGTCTTGATCACCAATGATGGTTTGAACTCCATGTGTAATTTATATACGCTGCAAAAGTCAAATAGGTTGAAAGAGACCAAGTGAAACTAAATACTCAATCATTATAAACTACTTATGGTTTCAATTTAAACTTTATGTATATGTGTTGCATCAGCAATTACGAATTCTGGGTTAATTCAGTAGATATAAGGGATCAAGTTCGAAGAAGCTATGGAAGTTGAAAATGTATGTCTTTTTATCTATTACAAGTAACTTTGTGTCAGATATAAATGCGGTGCTTTCTTTCACATATGAACTTTCACAATTTCAGTTTGAAGTTAGGGGGCGTTTGGTTCACTTTTTAAAAAAACGTGGATTTAAAAACCTGGAGTATTTTTAACATGGAGGTGTTTCAAATGGTGGGGTTAAAAATTCAAAATCATGTTTGGTTGATACAAAATCAGATTTGAAAAAAAAAATAAAAAAAAATTCTATAATAAAAAAAAGGTTTATAAAAAATGTATAAAAACAATTTATAAAAAAATTTATAAAAAAAGTTTATAAAAAATTATAAAAAATGTTCATAAAAAAAAGTTTATAAAAAAAGTCTATAAAAAAATTTATAAAAAAAGTTTATAAAAAAGGTTGTAAAAAAGTTTATAAAAAAAGTTTTCAAAAAAAAATAATAATAATAATAAAAAAAAAAATCAGATTAAAAAAAAAAAAAAAAATCCAAACCATGAAAACCACCGAAAACCACCCCTNAAGGTTGTAAAAAAGTTTATAAAAAAAGTTTTCAAAAAAAAAAAATAATAATAATAATAAAAAAAAATCAGATTAAAAAAAAAATCCAAACCATGAAAACCACCGAAAACCACCCCTCCATGAGTGATATCTTATACCCTCATTTTTTTGGTCAACGCGTTTAAAACCCGGTTGACCGACCAACCAAACACCGTCTTTAAAAATCAACGAAATACAAACCAACGAAAACCACCAAAAAACGGTGAACCAAACGCCCCCTAAGTGTTTTTTTTTTCATCTTTTATATCTAAAATTGGAGTTGTATAGTGAAGTGAAAATGCATTATTACATTTAAAACTTACTGTTTTTTTTCGTGGAGCTGTTTGTAGTTGTCCACTTCTTGAAAGCCTTATGATTGATATGGGAAATGAGCCACAAGTTGTGGGTGTTCTTGATAAAATGCCGCCGGGTAACTTTAAACCTAAAAATGAAGATGAGGAAACGTTGTATACAAATAAATTGAATTTCACATTTGAGTTTATTTGGTTGTATGCTTTGTTCTTGCGTATCACTTGTGACTTTTTTTAATCAGCATTGGAGAAAACGTAACGTTATGTATAAACAAGCGTTATCTCGCTTTAACTTTAAATCATATACTATTTTATTACAAAGAACATTGTAACAAACACAAACAATTTGATAAACGTTGGTACTATTCTTTAAAAAATCTTTGTATAATAAACAATTTTTTAACACCAATATTTAGCTAAACAAAAAATTGTAAACGATAATTATAAGTCATGCCCGCCCATCGGGCGGGCTTTTAAAGCTAGTGTGTGTGTGTATATATATATATATATATTACTTAACTATGATAACGTAGCTACCGTACATGATATATATAATATATATATATACTATATATATATAATACTGATAGTATATATAAACATATAGCCATTCAAGCCCGCCGCATGGGCGGCATGCTTTCTAAGCTAGCGGGCGGCATGACACGCTTTGTAGTTATATTGGGACATGGACCGCCAATAATGTAAATCATCGATTTTTTTTCTAATAAGTTTGTGTCATTGTTAATAGAATGTATTGTTTTATTTCCATATTGTGATATCTTACGGACTTTGAAATTATTTCGACAGCTAGTGATTTATTTTTCACAGATATACTTACATATTTCAAGTAAATAATGCATTTTAAGAATGTATCATGTTTACTTTATGTAAGTAACACTTTGATGTTGTTCCATGTCACAAGTCAATAATGCATTGTAAATAATGTACAATGGTCATATATACATGTAATAATACCTTGATGTTGGCTACATAATCTTTCTTGTAATATTGTTTTTGTTAAACTCACTTGGTCTATCAAAATCTAATATCTTTCCCAACTGACATAAGCAAAAGTAGAAAAGGAACTAAAGGTAATATCATTTGTAAGACTGTCTATGCGTGCTCATTCAATGAACTGACCCTTCATCTAGATCACCTTCAATTGTTGTTCACAACCTCTATTAGCTTAAGATCTTTGTCCATAATTGCAATCGAAGCAAAACAACATTGTTAAAGAGGTGACATATAAATTCATCATTTTTTTCTTTTTATGCTGTTCTTTGTTGATCTGTTTGATGGCTTTTCTTGGACGTTTAGATGTCACGAGCAAAATTTGAGGCTTGTTACTTAGGATTCGATTAAAGATTGGTTGTGTTGTTGTTTATGTGTTTCTGATCATGATGCATGTATCTTCTTCAGGAAGTTTGTGGTTTGTAGGTGATTTATTACATTAGTTTATTAATATTATTTGGTTTTAGTTAGCAGTGATCATTGGTTGTTAATAAGATTTAGTTTCCAACATAACTTTGAAGATTGGTTTAATGTGTTGTGACACTCATTTGATTGTGAGGATTTTTTGATTATGAGGAAGGGGCGGCGCGAATGATATTAGCATTAGTCTTATCAAAAGGTTGGTGTTTGCGCCGCCCGGGGTTTTGGGGGGGGTGGTTTAGTTGGATAAATGACATTTTACGGCTAATGTTTTCATCTTTGTGGGTTTTTGTTTGTGTTCGCGTCTTACATGGCATAGATATAGGTTAAGTTTTTTAAGTTGCGTTAGTAAAGGTTGTAATCACACAAGTACTGATTAATGAACAATATAATAATGTTTTCGAATGTCTCTGAAAATATTTTAGCCGGCAAGCTTGGTTAGTAGCTCCGGTTTAAACTTTTTGTTCTATCGTTTTATGCATTGGTTTTAAGTTTGTGGGTATTTGTATAAATTTATTAGTAGACGACTTTCTTGCTCTGATTTTATCAAATCAATCAAATATAGTTTCGAAAAGAATTAAGACAGAGCATTTGCTTTTTTTACATTTGTTATTGCTCGTTTGAAATGGTCTTGATTGATCATTTAGTGTAACAACTTCACAGAGCTTTCTAGATTATATACCTTGTTAGTCTAGATAGGATGTAGCCTTACAATGTTATGCTTTCACTGTATATGCGTGTTTGCTGCTTTGAGCGCAGCATTTTAACCAATGGCATAGATATAGCTTAAGATGAGAGTTGTGTTGGCAAAGGTCTGTGGTTGTTATTTCGTTTATATTTGTATTTCAAGTGGGCGAAGTCATGGGTAATCAAATAGGTCATGATTAGGAAATATATTAGTTTCGATGCTTCAAAAGTGTTTTACCCACAACCTGGTTACCAGTAGCTTCATTTGAAACTTTGCTACTACTGCGTAATTAGTTAATTGCTCTGGTTTTTAAACTTTGGTACGCTCGTTTTATGCATTTGTTTTTATGTTTTTGGTGTAATTTCGGTTATCTTTTTAGCAAACGATTGATTTTAAGTTGATTGTATCATTCAGTTAGGTATAATCGAGCGAATTAAGAAAAAACAGGGCACTTGTTTTTTTAGCATTTGTTACTGCTTGGTTTGAAAATGGGAGTTTGATTATACATTTATTAGCTTAACAGAGGTGTTATATCAACGCGCGGTTTTCATCCCATGAATTTTGGTTACATGTTGATTTGTCCATTTCAAGGATTGAGTTGGAAAACGGTCCTAGACAGGCCCTAATCCGATGTTTTTTGTATATCGAATTTAACCTGACGACGTTAAATTAGCGAATATACACAAACATGGATAGGCTGTCTTAGGACGCGTTTTTCAACTCAACATAAATGGAGCCAATAAATTGTAACAAAATATGGATGAAACGCGCTATATACACTCTGTTAAGTGCTAATAACGAGTGTATAATCAAATCCCATTTCAAACAGCAGTAACAAATGTAGAAAAACAAGTGCCTGTTCTTAATTCGGCTCGATTATAACTAATTGATTGATACAATACTTAAAAGCAATCGTTTGCTAAAAAATAACAATAACACAAAAAACATAACAATGCATAAAACGAGTCGTACCAAAGTTTAAAAAAGAAGCAATTGTAACGTATGTACTGAGTAGTAGCAAAGTTTCAAATGAAGCTATTAACGGCAGGTTTGTGGGTAAAAACACTTTTGAAGCATGGAAGGCGTTAATTATATG
>LBNU01025822.1:134631-153218 GCA_014162995.1 Artemisia annua | reverse complement strand
ATGGAGTTCATCATCCTTTTGCTACAGCTTATCATCCACAAACAAGTGGTCAAGTCGAAAATACCAATAGAGCTATAAAAAGGATACTTGAAAAAACGGTGAAAGATAATCCTGCCGTTTGGTCGAGAAAATTAGATGACGCTCTATGGGCATTTCGTACGGCTTATAAGACACCAATTGGTACAACGCCGTACAGACTTCTGTATGGAAAAACATGTCATTTGCCGTTCGAACTCGAACACCGTGCTTATTGGGCATTGAGAAACTGCAATCCTGATTTGAAAATAGCTGGAGAAAAGAGATTTTTGCAATTGCATGAACTCGACGAGTTAAGACTTCAAGCCTATGAAAACTCCAGGCTATACAAAGCAAGAACCAAAGCTTATCTTGACAGGAAGCTAAGAATTCGTAAACAATTCAAAGCTGGAGATAAAGTTCTGCTGTTTAATATGAAATATAAGTTTAAAGCTCCAAAACTGAAACCAAAATGGTTCAGACCATATATAGTGAAACATGGATTTCCATCAGGGTATGTTGAACTTTATGACAAACATGGTGGAAGTTTCATTGTAAATGGACATCGAATTAAACTCTATTATGATAAAGAGCAACTAAACTTAATTTCTGACGAAGACATTTTGTCCGAATCTGAATATGAAGCTATCACATTCATGGCTCCGCACAACAAGAAAATGGTTCCTTGGGCAAACAATACTGGTTTTATCTATGATGCTCTTCCTAGAGCATGGGAAAAAGTTTCATTGGAAAATATAGATGAAACAGGAGAAGGAATCGTGATAGGAAATGTAGTATATATTCCTAAAAGGAAGCATAACACTACACCTGGATAATCTTTTCGAAGTTTGAGTCCGGCTGAGGACTCGTTAATAAAACAAGCGCTTCTCGGGAGGCAACCCGTGTGTTTATTTTAATGTTTATTTTCAGTGATTCTACTCCAAAGTTTTACCACTTGGTCAAACTTAAGTGTGGGGGTATGTCACTAATTTGAATAAATTGCAATGCTTTTTGTTTTGTTTGTTTTTGTTTCTAATAATACAGGTATTAATGACAAGGAATAAACAATTGGACGGAAGCATGAAAAGCTGAAATCATGGTTTTATTTCTCATTTCCCTACTTTCATACTTTTTAGTTCGTCTATCACATTGAGGACAATGTTCAACTTAAGTGTGGGGGGGTGAGTAGGAAAATAAGAAAATTTAAATTTTGTTTGTCCTATTAAATCTAGTCGTTTTCACGCTTTTAGGAGTAATTTATTAGAATAAACGGACCTATCCACTGGAAATTAGTAATTTTGAAAGAATTGAGATGTGTTCCGATTAATATTGCAATCCATTTTGGATCGATTACATTTGCTAGCACATACTGTAACCCTTTTCACCAAAATTGTGAGGATTTGAGCCTGTTTCATATAAAGCATACATCTTGATGCTTGAATCTTTTGTTATGAGTGTGCCGGTGATTTTAATTATTCCAGAACTTGTGCTTGTAAATCATTACGAAACCGTTGTGAGATTACATTTATTGTAATATAAGGATACATATGTGATAAGAGGCAAATCTTAGGATCTACACCAAATAGCCTTCTTTATTGATTTTTAGCTAGTCACACTGACTGGTTGAACCACATTTTTTTTAACCCTTTTGTTAGCGTTCAATTTTAACGCTAGATACCCTTAGTTACACCTTCTGAGCCTTTTCCTTTCTTTTGATTTAAACCACAAAAATACAAAAAGATTTTACACTTTTTAGCCTAGCCTTTCCCTTTAGTCAAAGTCTTGGTGAGTTGTTAGCTTTGTGAAGAATTATATTATGAATCATGAAGGAAGAATGGAGAAAGTGGAAATTCAAGAACCAACGATCAAAGCAAGTGAAAGTATAGTCATCGCAATACGTATGATGACAAGTGTTATTCTGAGTTTGTTTGTAAACATAAAAAAAATGTGTTGATAGTGTTATGAAATAAAGCATTGATCGCAAAAGAATGAAGTTCTCAAAGACTACAAGGTTATGATTCAAGGAAGTGAAGCTAATGACATTTGACTATAGACTTGGACTAACTTGTATATTCTTAATCATCACTTACCCATATAATCCCATGTCTTATTCCTACCCTTTAGCTTGGTGTAATTACTAAATGTATTGGCATGTAGTGACCATCCGAGTTCTTGAAAAGCTAGATTACGTGCCAGCGATCTAAGGATAATCCTTAGTGACCATCCGTTATTTAGTGAATCAAAGATTCGTGCTAATGATCTATTATGTTAAACACAAGGTATTTGCATTTAAGTTAATTAACCCTTTAGCCTAACATTATAACCCGAATAAAAGACCTCTTTGATATGTAAACTTGGTGCTTACGCTAATCAGGTGAAGTTTTGTTTCTGGTACAAGCCTATGGTAATAACTAAATCATGACGGAGCAATGAGTGTGATTTATCATATACACTACCCATATATGAGTGTATGAGTGAATTATATCTTATTATTCTTTCGTGAGGTGTTTAGAAGTGTTAATCACGCAAGAAAATCATTGGATATTGTCAAACATCTCAATATTTCATTTATAAGAGCTTAAACGTAGATGGTCCAACTTGTACTTGTATAAGAAGGATTTCCATCGTAATTTTCAGAATCACTTTCGTTTACCATGTGGATATTTAGTTTTCTTCTAGATTTACTTGAGGACAAGTAAAGTTTAAGTGTGGGGGATTTGATAACGCTCAAAGTTAACATGTTTTTAGAAGCGTTAATAGTGTTTTTATGCATGTTATTTGGTTACTTTTATATGCTTTTGCAACTAAATCGTATCAAAGTATGTTTTTGTAGCATATGTAGCCAAATGTAGGAAAAATGAGGAAAAAGTGAAGAAAATGGAGCACATGCGATTACATGAAGATTCCCAAGTTCAAAGTCCAATTTGTGAAGGAATTCATGAGGAGAAACCGAAGTTTGGTCATTTCTAAGTTCCAAGTTCAGAGTTAACTAAGTGTGGATAGTACATGAAGAAATACACAACAAAGAATAAAGACCAAAATCACTCAGAGTTCACCAACCGATCGGTTGGAGTTCAGCCGGATCGGTTGGTGGTAATTACCACCTCCAGCCGATCGGATGCAACCCGCAACCGATTCGGCTGGAGGAACTGCAGAGAAAACTAACTTCTTGTACACGAATCTTGGTCTTTTGTCTCAAAGTTCTAGGCCCTTCTTAGTGTCTTGTTACCCAAGTTCTAGCATTTATGTTCCTAATTGATTGCTAGGAGTATTTGACAAGCCTAAGGGGACTTCTTACACACAATTCACACACAAGTCATAACAACAATTGAAGGAGACATTTACTCTCATTACTACTCTCAATTATTTTCATCTTCAAGCTCTCAACAAGGCAAATTCGTACAGAAAGGACCAGTAGCATTTGGAGAACCAAGGAAGCAACATTTGGAGGCGAAAATCTCAAGGAACCATCACCAATACTTAGGTTATCAATACCTTGTCATTTGTTATCAATTTCCAAGCATTGTAAGACTTATAACCATGAATTCTAATGTTAAATATTCTGAGTTTGTTTACATATTTGCCATGAGTAGCTAGATACCTTTTTACGCTTGTTTGGATGATGTTTTATACTTAGTGATGTAGTGGTTGTGATAACATGTTTTAATTCAATTTCAAGTCAATCCTAAGAACCAATTGTACCTTAAGTTTCATCGTGACATTTGTTAAGTTAAGGTTAACTAATTAGTAATAATTTCAAGGGTCGAAAGATTAAATATTACTTAATTAGTTATAATCATTTGTCTATGAATGATTGTTTTTCACCCATAATTATTCTTAACTCAACAAAGAAACAAGAAGTATAATTGTAATAAGAAAAGCTTTTATAACATCAAATCGGATTGTTTGTAAACTCTAGTTGGATAATAGCTCCAAATAACGAAAGGCTAGATGTTTATAAGCCATTGTACCCTTTTTGTCTATGAAAAGGAGACCTTTTGTAATGACCATTTCTTAAGAGTATTTGATTTATAATAAGAGTTTATTCTTGTGTTTAAGGGCACCATACCTTATGAACCTTGGATAGATCTTGAATTGATTGGTTTACACTTAAAGCTTGTTTTTATGAACTAAAATCTTGACGAGGGTTTAACTTGTAGAAACAATAGATTAGATCACTATCTAATTATCACAACCAACATGTTCTCGAGAGTTATCACATCACTTGTGTCATCAAAGTAGAAAACTAGTCTAAACAAGCGTAGTTTTTAATTTATTGAATTTGCTTATTACTTTATTTGCTCACGTTTAGATAAGTACTTTTAGACTAATATTTGATTCACTCACAAATCCCTGCGAACGATCCCGACTTACCATCATATCTTGCTATAACGGACGAGTACACTTGCTCGTATGTGTTGTTTCTAGATTTGGTAATTCACTTTTATAAATTTAAAACTTGCTCTAGCAAAAACGCACATCAGTAACATAAGCACCCAAATATGCGAAGGTGATTGTAGGAGGGTTGTTTATTAAATAGTTTAGTAAAAGGGATCTCATTTTTAATGGCGGATGAAGGCAAAATGTTAAGTAAATGAGTGGCCATGTGGAGTGCCTCAACCTAAAATTGTGGTGGACGGTTAGCTTGAAAAAGTAGTGTTCTAATTAGATTGTTAACGGTACGAATTATTCGTTCCGATTTACCGTTTTGTTGAGAGATTTTAGGACAAGAGAATCGAAAAAGGATGCCATGTTTGTCAAAGAGGGAATGAAACTGGTGATTATCGAATTCACCGCCATGGTCAAATTGGAAAGTTTTTATTTCAGTTTTGAATTGTGTTTGAACATACATGCGGAATTGTAAAACTTATCAAACACAACACTTTTGTTATGCAAGGGATAAACCCATAAAAAATGTGAGAAGTGGTCTAAGAAAAGTAAGTAATATTTAAAACCACTTTCACTCGGGATTGGAGAGGTCCAAAGATCCGAATGCACAATATCAAACATGTTCTCAACACGAGACTCAGAAATAGAAAAAGGCAACCTAATATGCTTGCCTAGTTGACAAGCATTTCACAAAGTAGTAGGCTTTGTTTTATTACAATCAATCATTTTATTGGAAACTAAATAACGTAACACTTCATTTCCCGGGTGACCGAGTCGTTGATGCTACGTAGATTGATTGGTTGACACGAGAGCAGTGGGTGATTTGGTAGGAGGCAATACTGGGTATAGGTCTCCGTTGCTATTACATCGGAGGAACAGGTGGCGGGTCCAAAGGTCCTTCACAAAAGAACCAAAAGGATCAAATTCAATAGAGCATGTATTATCACGTGTAAATTGGCGAACGGATATTAAGTTTTTAATTATGTTGGGTGTGACAAGTACATTATGTAAGTGGAGAGGTCTATTTAAGGTGGACAACATGCTATGGCCGGAGTTAATGACGGGAATAGAATTACCATTACCAACTAATATAGACAATATATTGCTATTGTTAGAAATGGAGGTGAGTTTACCTGTGTCCGAAGCAAGATGTGATGTGGCACCGGTGTCCATGTACTAGCCGGAGTTACCATAGTCCTGAACACTCATAACATTGAAGGCTTGAGGAAGAGAGGTCGCTTGATCAACATATAGTCCGTACACAACCTGAGGTCCCCAAAGTAACTGTCCTGTATTGTAAGTAGTTGCGCCTGATAGGCCAAAGACAGCAGGAGTATGGGAATTAGTTGGACCAGTTGGTTGAACAACATGAGCTTGTCCAGGTGCTGGGCCTAAGACACCTCTTGACCCAACAGTATTAGCACGTGGGTTTGCAGCAGTACCAGGCTCAGGAGCATAAGTTAGTGTATTTGGTCGAGTAGGAACTATAGTTATGCGATGACCAGGTCCTAGCAGAGTACGACCAGTGGTATTACTCCATTGAACAATAGAAACCGCGAGTGTTATTGTTCCCATTCCGAGCACCATTGGGGTTAGAGTGAGCATACTTACACCGCTCACCATAGGTACATGAGCCACGCTGGAAGTTGCGACAAAGTTCAGGACCATTGGTGTTGGTACGACTGTTGTTGTTTGTTGCAATAAAAACAGAAGACATGGATGAGTCGCGAGCATATTGACGGTTAGACTTGCGTGCGAGACGACTTTCTTCCAGTAGTAGCATGGATTGTGTCTGAGCAAAGGTCGGAGGTGGGTCTCGGTGACGTATGATACCTGTTACACCTTCGTACTTGTCACTTAGGCCATTGATGGCATAAGTTACAAGGTTTTTCTCATCGACGGGTGAGTCGATATTAGCCAACAGGTCCGCCATGCGAGAAATCTTGTGACAGTAGTCGGTGATGGAGAGTGATCCAAGTTCGATGATTCGAAGCTCGGTATCAAGTTGCATAGCACGGGCAGTCTTGTTGTCATGGAAGATCGCCTTGAGATTCTTCCAGACGTCATTAGCAGTCACTTTCTTCTTCAACACGCGTTGGAGAAGAGGCTTGCTTATGGTTCCAAAGATCCATAACTTGACCAATGAATCGAGTTGCTCCACTCTTAAGTGGCTCGATCGTCACTAGATGATGTCCCTTCGATGATGTTGAGCACTCCAAAACTGTTGCAGTGGAGGGTGAAAAGTTCACTCCACGAGTCATAGTTCAACTCGTTGAGATCAAGGATGAGGGGGATGTATGTTTTGATATGGGTGATGCCAAAGGGTTTTTCATTTGGAGTGTGGGGTTGTGGTGGAGTGTTGACGTCGCCAGCCATAAGACCAGGTTACGGTTGTTTTTCTGTGTATAGAAGGGAGGGAGCGTGCATGATTGAGAGAGATTTTAGGGAGTAGCGTATGATTGAGAGAGATTTTAGGGATATGTTATGATTGTCAGAATAAATTCTCTGATACCATATTAGAGAGTATAGAAGGTTTGGAATATGATGCTTATCACTGAATCATACAGACATATATATACACAATACATCTTAGGGTTTCCTGTGATGGGCCAAGCCCTACAATGAGTACAACATGGGCTGAGATAATACACTACACTAATAAATTCAACATGAGGTTCATATTTGATATGTATTATAGATACTAGACGAGTACCCGTGCATAGCAACCGAGGTTTCTAGCGGTAGACAATTAAGATATGCGATATTGTGGGAAGTGTTTCGAGAACGTTGATAATAAAACGTGAAAAGATTAAAAGTTAATTTGCAAATAGTTGTACCCGTGCAAAGAAACGGAATTTTCTAACGACTTGCTTAGTTTTTATAGTTTTCATTTGAAAGTATAATGGGTATTAAAGGGGGTTAATTAGAAAATTAACTTTAGTTTTTTTAGAATAATTGAGTTTTCAAAAAATGAGGTATATGCAGTTATTAAGATAGTCGTTTATGTGTGTATGCTTGCATGTTCTTTTATGTTTTAAATATACCAATACACAATTGTAAAATTATTTGTGGTTCTCTTTTAATTAATGGGTTAAGTTAACATTATGTGTTTTAGACGTTACCTTTGTTTATTTATGTTCATGTTTTAGGTCGAAACAATTGTGTTTTTATTTAGGTCTATTTAATAAGATTGCCTTTAATAAAATTATCATAAATAAGTTACTTTCAATAAACAAAAAAAAAACAAAAAAAAGATAGAGCTTTCAAAATCCTTTTAAGATTTTAAAAATATTTCAAATTTCAAAACTTTTAAACTTTCAAAATATTCTTAAATCTTAAAATTTTCACACTTTCAAAATAGTCCGAATCTCAAAAGTCTTACACTTACAATAAGATAATTCACATACTATAAGAAATTTCAACATTTATCTAAACTTTACCAAACAAATTTACTTACACTTTATAAACAAAATTAACAAACAAATTAAAAAAAATTACAAACATCAAATACGATTGTGACAAAAATTAAACAACAAAACAGATAATAAACTTTACATCATATAAATTAAATTATTTAGAAATATATATGAAAACAAATTACACACAAAGTAACGAAAGTGCATTGATGCGTGGTTTGCGTAACAAATTACACACAAAGTAACGAAAGTGCACTGATGCGTGGTTTGCGACCTACGCAATATGTTTTACCTCTCAAGGGATCTTGAGAAGCATGCAATCCCCACCAGGCAGTGTACCTGACCGATGTAGTATAGTGAAGTGGCAAGTACCGGGGGATTGATCGTTCTCTCGGGGAATAGTGTCGTTAGGATTGAAAACTACTCTAGTTAGGTCTAAGGGTGAAGGATGATTCTTTTTGTATTTTATGTTTTAGGGAAAGCAAGTAAAAATCTCGGGTATTTGGAAGAGTGGGCGGAATTAGTTGCTAGTCAACTAACCCAAATATCTACTAATGCAAATGAAATAAAATAAAAAGAAAATAAAAGTGGTTGTGAAACTAATATGGAGAAAAGTGTGTTTACTTAGATTTCATTACTCTCTAGCTATCTTTTACCGGTTAATTAGTTTGTTACAATTGTGTGGATGACGGGTTGTATTCCTTAAAACCATTCGTAGGGCTGTGTACGATCTTCCCTAACTCTATAAGCGCAAACTTCATTCTATAGCGACACGTTTAGTATCCAAACCATGAAATCACTAGTAATTACTTATGCATTAAATACAACCAAAGAATCGTAGCACACATCCGATTCATGTTTCTTAAGATGTTCAAGCAAGTCACCAATTGGAACTTAGCCAGTTTTCTTAAGCCTAACATTGACATCACCCACCCACAACAATCAATAACAAACCAACAACAAGTAATCAATAGCTAGGTTTCATTAGATCTAAGCAAACACAAGAGAAACCTAGCCTAGCATGTTAATTGAAATACAAGCATAAGATATAATCACACAACACATAGACATATTGAATGATTTAATGGAAGACGCATCTTTAATTAAGCATGGATGAAACAAGGGTGAAAAACCCTTGAAAAAGGCAGTAAATTCGACCTAGGGTTTATCCCTAAAGTTCTCCCAAAATGTACACACTTTAATGAAAGAAAATCCTAAAGTATATATAGAAAATACATTCTGACGGCGTCAGGTTATAAATCCTGACGCCGTCAATTCGCCGTGTCTAGGGTTGTCGGATCACCTAGATCTACTTCTGATGCTGTCAGCCTTTAAAACCTTCTGGGCCGTCTCTCTTTAACTTAACACCTGACGGCCTGGACCTTGTAACAGCTGACGCCGTCAGGTGTAAACATGTTGAATCCTTCCTTGGTCGTCTAGTAGAGTCTGAATCCCACTCTTTTGTCTTCAGGTGACGGCGTCAGCATCCAAAGCTTGACGCCGTCAGTTAGGAATTCCAGCATGATTTGAGACTTTGTCATTTCTTCACTTTTATGCTCTAAAAACGTCCAAAATGCAATGTTTTCCATAATTCCTCCTGAAAGTACCTAAAATGACAAAAGGAATGATTTAAGGCAATATCTGATCATAAAATAACTATTTAGGGATTAAATGACCCCCTAAAAGCGTAACACTTTTCGCCTCATCAAATACCCTTACACTTGAGATTTGCTTTTCCTCAAGCAAATGCGCTTTTATTCCAATCAAAATATGAGTTAGGGGTCATTTAACACTAATGTAAAAGTAATTACAACAAATAGTTANCAAAAGGAATGATTTAAGGCAATATCTGATCATAAAATAACTATTTAGGGATTAAATGACCCCCTAAAAGCGTAACACTTTTCGCCTCATCAAATACCCTTACACTTGAGATTTGCTTTTCCTCAAGCAAATGCGCTTTTATTCCAATCAAAATATGAGTTAGGGGTCATTTAACACTAATGTAAAAGTAATTACAACAAATAGTTATTCCACCCTAGTCATAAAAAGCACGAAAATCATACACTAGCCCCTTAGCAAATAGATTACCATAGGCTTGGAAAAGGATCAAAAACCTCCTCCACTAGGCGTAAGCACCTAAGATAAACTATCAAAGAGGGCTTTTCAAGGGTTGTAACGTTAGGTTTAGGGATATGATAAACACGGTTTGTTGGAATAAAGGATATTTTTATTGGTGGCGAGTTAACTATCTTGATGAAATACATGCACAATGTGGCGTTGCTAAGCCAAGACTCGACTCAACTTAAGCTAATAACAAAATAACAAAAACATAAATAAGCATAAAAGGAAACGGGATGGTAGTCCGTATGTTTTTTTTCTCTCTTTCTTTTTCCAATTTTTTTTTCTTGTTTTTTCGATTTTTTTTTCATACACTCTTGCCCTACCATCCAAAATGATACATCATAGGGGCCTCGGTTCTCCCCTTACACATGAACTTTTACATACTCTACAAATAACTATTCTAATGACTCGGATTAAGATAATTGAAAAACTTGGAGTACTTTAAAATATTAACGCACATATGGGGGTAATAATTCACTTCTTCCCCATTACTCCATTACATTAGTACTTTACCCATGAGTCCCAATCGTCCCAAAACAATATGTACAAGATATGACTCGACTTAGCAACCATGTAATCAATAAGACAATTAACAAAGGGTTTAAACAAATGTTGTCATAATAATGCACTAAAGATGAGTGCATACAAGGTAGGCTAAGGCGACTTGGGTATACATTTGGGGTGGATTGTAAACAAATTCTTCCTTTAAGTAAAATGCTTAAAGTTAGAAATGAAAAGATAGGCTCTGAGGGGTGTACTAGGGGTATCGTGTACTAAAAATGAGTACAACACTAAGGGTGTGGGAAAATTACTTGACCAATGAAGTCAATGTAATTATAATACAGGTGTAAAACAAGGGGTTTATCCTAATGCCTCTTATCATGTAGTAGATCTAACTACACGAATGTAGTCTCACTTGTGGATTTGGGATGGTCACTAACGCAAGTTCTAGAATCTAAATACTACCGGTACACAAACAAGCATAAATGCTTTTCCTAAATAAACTTAGTAGATCGCTGGCGCGAGTCTTTTGACGCTTCAACTGACGGATGGTCACTAGTGCACTTCTTGGATCGCTGGCGCGTTATTTGCATAACGGTGGTCACCAAGTCATACACTAGATCGCTAGCGCGTTAGTCAATTAATCTAACACTTGGATGGTCACTACCTTATTCATAAATTTTGAGTGGTACGGTTTTTGTGCTAGTAATACAATTCCCTATCCATGAGACGCTTATTATGCCTAAAGTTTCACTCCTATATGTTGTAAAAAATTTTAAATTTAGCGCTAAAATTGCCCTAACAAATATTCCTCTCAGTTTTATTACACATCTACCATTAAACAAACAAAAATCAAGCGTAATAGCATTCTCTAAGGTGTCTTCATTTACCCCCTCCCCCCTTACACTTAAGCCGAACATTGTCCCCAATGTTCACTAGAAAGATGTAAAAGTAAAGAAAATGAAAGAATGAAACAAATACTCCCCTGATTCGTTTGGTGTGGATCGTGTGGTAACATGGTTAGATCTTCTTACAAGATGATGTAATATCTTCAAGATTAAAGCAGCGCCAAAAGCTTGATTCCATGCACATCTCCTTGTCCAATATAACCTGTTAAACCTGAGAAAACAATCTAGGCAATCCTTGCGTAAAATCGGCGGTAAAATCTATATAAGGATATAATGCTTGTGGAATGAATGTTTGCAGATTCCTGGAGTTAAAGATGTAGTAAATTTCATAATCCCGGGCTCCCGGCAGAAAAACAAGACTTTCAAAAACTTTCTGGAATTAGTGCCTGACGCCGTCAGGTTATAATGTCTGACGCCATCAGAACTGGTCTGACAGAATTTTCATGTTTAGTTTCCGGAAAATTTCTGGAAAAACAAATACCTTAATTCCTGGAATCCTGCAAAATTTCATTATGACTCGATACGAGCATTTGACTCAAACAAATACTAGTATGTATGTTCATTTTATATTGTTACGATTCATGTTCAATTCGTTCTTATAAACAAATTTAGATTTCCCTTACGCTTATCTTTTGCAAAATACCTTTATATGTAGTTAAGACGAAGTTAAAAAACAAAATAAAGCATTTTCACAATGTAATTTGAAACATGAATCGTTTGCAATAAAAATAAAGCATGCATACGGAAATAAATAAAATCAAATAAACAAACAAACAAAACAAATAAAGCTTGGGTTGCCTCCCAAGAAGCGCTTTTCTTTATTAACGAGTCTTGTAGCTAGACTCAAAGTCACGTTACCTATTACGTGACCTCGTCATCAAAGGTTATGTCTTCCTCATTGATCATTTCATTACCATTTTCTTGATAATGCTTAACGCGTTGTATATTTACTGTGAATTCCCTATCCTCGTCATCTATTAATACGACGGCTCCAGCTCTTGAGGAGCTTTTCACAGTGAATGGTCCATACCATCTGGACTTTAGTTTCCCAGGAAATAACCTTAAACGAGAATTATATAGTAGAACCTTGTCTCCTTCTGAGAACTCCTTAGGTCTCTTAATCCGTTGGTCATGCCATCTCTCTGCCCTTTCCTTGTATGTAATGGAAGATTCATAAGCTTCCAATCTTAATTCATTAAGCTCTTGGAGCTGTAAGAATCTATTTGTTCCTGCGATCGTGTAATCCAAATTGCAGGCCTTAAGTGCCCAATATGCCTTGTGTTCTAGTTCTACCGGAAGGTGACATGCCTTGCCGTAGACCATGCGGAATGGGGTTGTTCCGATAGGTGTCTTATAAGCAGTTCGCAATGCCTATAAAGCTTCATCAAGCTTAAAGGACCAGTCTTTTCTGTTTTGGTTGATAGCTTTCTCTAATATCTTTTTATTGCTCTATTGGTGTTTTCGACTTGACCATTGGTTTGAGGATTATAAGCAGTGGAGAATCGATGGGAGACCCCATATCTTTTCATGACCTTTTCCATTTGTGCGTTGCAAAAATGGGTTCCTCTGTCACTGATAAGAGCTTTTGGAATGCCAAATCTAGCAAATAGTTTCTTTAAGAAATGAATAACCACCCTAGCATCGTTGGTTCTAAGGGCTTGTGCTTCTACCCACTTTGAAACATAGTCAATGGCCACTAAGATGTATCCATTCCCTCCTGAAGATGGAAAGGGTCCCATGAAGTCTATTCCCCAAACATCGAAAACCTCACAAACTTGTATATAATTCTGAGGTGCCTGATCTCTCCTGGAGATATTCCCAGCTCTTTGACATGCGTCACATGCTTGTATCATTCCTTTCACATCTCGAAATACTGTAGGCCAATAGAATCCCGCATCGAAAATTTTCCGTGCAGTAGTATTCATTCCATGATGTCCCCCGGATGGACCTGCATGACACTCTTTCATGATTCTGATTGCCTCATTCTCGGAAACACATCGTCTGATCACTTGATCAGGGCATCTGCGGAACAAGAAAGGCTCATCCCAAAAGTAATATTTTAATTGAGCGAAGAACCTCTTTCTTTCTTGTCTGTTCATGTGTTCGCGAATAACCCTGCTTGCCAGGTAGTTAGCATAATCTGCTTACCATGGTTCAGAATCATTTATTAACATGAGCTGCTCTTCAGGAAATGAAGCCCGAATCTCACTCTTGTCAGATTCACTAAGGCTGGGGTTTTCGAGTCTAGAGAGATGATCAGCTGCTAGATTTTCTGCTCCCTTCTTATCACGAACTTCTACATCAAACTCCTGCAATAATAGAATCCAAGGAATTAATCATGGTTTAACGTCCTTTTTTGTGAAGAGGTATCGAAGGGCTGAATGATCCGTAAAGACAATGGTTTTTAAGAGGACTAGATATTGGCGAAACTTATCAAAAGCAAATACCATGGCTAACAGTTCCTTTTCAGTGGTGGTGTAGTTTTCCTGAGCAGGATTCATAGTTTTTTTAGCATATGGCTTTAGCCTAACACTGCTCCAACAGCATAATCACTAGCGTCGCACATGATCTCAAAGGGCTGCTCCCAATTAGGAGTAACCATAATTGGAGCTTGCGTGAGTTCCTACTTCAATTGATCGAATGCATCCTTACATTCTTAAGAGAAATCGAATGGAGCATCCTTTACAAGCAACTGAGTCATTGGCCGAGCTATTTTTGAGAAGTCCTTAATGAATCTTCTATAGAAACCATCATGACCTAAGAAGCTACGTATTGCTTTGACCATAGTAGGATAAGGTAGCTTGGATGTAGCCTCAATTTTTGCTCGATCTACCTCAATTCCATTTTGGTATGTGCTTAAACACATACCTTTTCTTGACCAAATTAAGACCAAAAAGACCAAAAACTTGACCATAAATGCCAAATATATGTGTTTTTGTGTTTTTGTACATGCAGGTAATAAAATATGAGAAAACGATAAAAACCGGGACAAAATCACGAAAAACGAGCACGAGAATGGAAAGAGTAAATATTTTATAGCCGAGAAGTGAATTTGAGCTCAAAATGACAAAACAAGTCCCTGGAAGGTTTAAAGTTTCAAGGATAGTCTCTGGTAAAAGATTGGGGGAAAAAAAAAAACTACAATAAAGGTCCCTCAACTAGCAAAAGTTGTCAGAAATAGCCCCTTGAAGATAATATTGAGGAAATGACAACTTTGGTCCCTCTGGAAATCAAGACTTGCCATTTATGGCCCTTGGAATCAATTGTGAAAAGTTGGCAAACTTGGTCCTTACAAAAGTCAGAATTTACACTCTTAGTCCCTAAACTTTATAAACCTTAAAACCATAAATCCTAAACTAATAAACCCTATAACCTTATAAACCCAAAATCTGTCTAACCCATTTCAAACCCAAAGCCCAAAATAATAAACCCAGCCCACCAACAAACCTGGCCCCCCTTACCCATTTAAACAAAACTAAAAAAAAATAAAACCCGCGAGTTTTTTTCCCCCAATTCACACCCATAAACCCTAATTACCACACAGTCAAAATTGGCCAAATTCACCCAATGATTACATAATCATGATACGTCTAGAAGATGTCAGAAGGATCTAGGAAGCACACGTGGACCAATAAGCAAACACACGCAGGATAAATCACACCATCAAATCCAATCCAAGGGCTATAATCGTGTGGAAGTCTCTGGGATCTAATCGAAGGGTTGTGAATGAAGCTTAGGAAGCACAAGGAAGCATCTATGGAGAGACTAGAAGCATCACCAAATGGCTATAAATACCTCCTTCCACCTCCTCATGGATTCGTGTAGTTTTCCATTGATAGATTAGGTGTTATGTAATGTTTAATGCTTTCTTAATGTTTTCTGCTATTGTACTCAAGCTTTCAAGTCTTTAATAAAATTTAGTTTTATTCAAAATCAGTGTTTCTCTTTACTGCCTTTTACCATTTTCAGCTTATTTACTTTAATTCTTGTATTCCTATTTAGCTTTTCTACTCTTCAAGCTTAATTTAGTTATTTAGTTTTACTGTTTTCAGTATTAAAAAAAAAAATCTCAGATAAGCAAAAAGCTCTTGCTTATTCAGCTTAAGCTAGTTAGGAGTGATAAGTCAAGAAGAGCTTGGAAGTTCTTGGCCTATCAAGAGATAGGCCACTGTGGAAAACCCTCCATACTAGTCGGGGGTGAATAAAGTAAGTTCCCTTCTTTAATTTTCTGCATTTGCTCTATTTCTAGTTTAGTTCCTTTATTAGTAGCTTAATCATGCTTAATATAGTTTAAGTTAGCTGTTTGTGTGTTCATTTGGTGCTTTTACAGGTTCTAGTGTAGAATTTTTTTTTACACTGCCACATTCTAGTGTAAACTGCATAGCTTTGCTGCTGTGGTTCTTAGGTAGTCTTTGATGCTCACTTAGCTTTAATATCAGCTTAGGATTATGAAACAATCATTAGATTGGTAGCTTAAGGGGTACATTTGTAAAACCTAGTGTAAACTGCATATAAGGGAGTGTTTGGATTAGGCTTTAATTTGGGGTTGTAATTGTTATACTGCTGTCACTTCTGCACAAATAAGTTTCTTAGGTTATATTAGCATTAGATAGGTAAGAAATTTGCATACTAGTTAACAAAAAGTCAAAATTTCACTTAAAGCTTAATTCTGCCTTCATAAAGTGTAATCTGTCAAAAATTTTGGATTCAATTCATTGCATTAGTGTTTAGGATCATTAAATTTAGGCTCAATCATCATTATTAACAACATTTAAGGAGATTTAGGCTGAGCAAATTCAATTTAGTCAACTAATTAGTGCATTTCAAAAAGTCATAATTGCCAATAGGGCAAATTACCTGAAAATGTATGCAACTTGCCACTTTTTCTCATTGTATGCAGCTTTCTTTTTTTTCCCAATGTGTCACTAAACTTGCTAAATTCGTCCATTGTGTGTAGCGATGACTTGATTCACCTGCTGGAGCAGGTTAACCTAACGGTCGTTAGGTTTATCATTGCACCGTTAGTCCTTTAGACTAACGATCATTTATCATGACTACATACAATGACAAAAAGTAACAAGTTAGGTGACTTTTATAATTTTTAAAATTTATGTACGTTTTTTACACGTTTTTGCACACATTTTTATACACACATTTTTATACACGTTTTTATGCATGTTTTTATACGGATTTTCATACACACATTTGTATACACATTTTTATTAACGTTTTTATACACACGTTTTTATGCACGGTTCTACACACGTTTTTATACGTTTTCGCCAGTTTTTTTTGCGTTTTCGCCAGTTTTTTTGCGTTTTCGTCCAGTTTTTCGCGTTTTCGTCTGGTTTTTCACGTTTTCGTCCGGCTTTTCACATTTTCATCCAATTTTTTTATGTTTCCGTCTATTTTTTACGTTTTCGTCAGTTTTTTCACGCTTTCGTCTGTTTTTTCACGCTTTTGTCCATTTTTTTTGTGTTTTCGTCCCGTTTTCGTGTTTTCGTCCATTTTTTCGTGTTTTCGTCCGGCTTTTTACGTTTTCGTCCGATTTTTCAATTTTTCGTCCGTTTTTTCACGTTTTCGTCCATTTTTTACGTCTTCGACAAATTTTTTATGTTTTCGTCTGTATTTTTATGTTTTCGTCCCTTATTTCACACTTTCTGACAAAAAAGTAAAAAACTAACAAAAACGTAAAAAATATAGACGAAAACGTGAAAAATCTGACGAAAACATGAAAAACCGACGAAACGTAAAAAACGGACAAAAACGTGAAAAACAAACGAAAACGTGGAAAATATGACGAAAACGTTAAAAAACTGACGAAGACGTAAAAAAACCGACGAAAACGTAAAAAAACCGACGAAACGTAAAAAAAAGACAAAAACGTAAAAATGTGTGTATAAAAAACGTATGTATAAAAACGTATATAAAAATGTCTGTATAAAGACGTGTGTATAAAAACGTGTGTTAATGTGTGTTTATAAAAACGTGTGTAAAACCGTGCATAAAAATGTGTGTATAAAAAACGTGTGTATAAAAACGTGCATAAAAACGTGTATACAAATGTATGTATGAAAATCCGTATAAAACATGCATAAAAACGTGTATAAAAATGTGTGTATAAAAGCGTGTATAAAAATGTGTGCAAAAACATGTAAAAAACGTACATAAATAATAAAAGTCATCTAACTTGTTACTTTTTGTCATTGTATGTAGTCATGATAAACGATCGTTACTCTAAAGGACTAACGGTGCAATGATAAACCTAACGACCGTTAGGTTAACCTGCTCCAGCAGGTGAATCAAGTCACCGCTACACACAATGGACGAATTTAGCAAGTTTAGTGACACATTGGGAAAAAAAAGAGAAAGCTACATACAATGAGAAAAAGTGGCAAGTTGCATACATTTTCAGGTAATTTGCCCTTGCCAATAGAACTTGAGTTTGACAGAATTTCAATTGAATCTCTAGGCTTCAATAATTGATAAAATTGAGTTTGGATTGCTGTTATAAGTTCTTTGGAAGATAGATTCATAAGCTCAACAGTAAAAATTCACTTCAAAGCTCTTATAAGCACCTAGAATTAAGCTCAAAACTGCTTGTTTGCTAAGTGATTCCCCTGCTACACAGTTTTCTAGTCTCTTTCACAAGCCAATATCTAGCAATCCATTAGAGCTTTTAGCAAGATTATTGGGTCAAAAGTTAGTTTAGCTGGTATACTTTAGGAATCTGCTTTTGGTTTCATAAATAGTGCTTATATTATCAGCTTATTTGGCCTCTCTAATCTGTCCCATTTCTATATGATCAATAAACTGTTCCAGTGCTTATTTGCTTATTCCTAGTGTTTTTCTGTGCTTTTCTTGATCATTAGTGCTTATTAGGGTTGTATCTAGGATCTGTGAAAGTTTGGTTTCATTTGCTTAAAGATTTGCTTATTAAGTGCTTATTGGTCAACTGCTTATTTGACTTTCCTGCTTATTAGTGTTAGTGAAGTAACTTTTCTTATTTTTCTTAAAATCCTTTGCTCATTTTAGATTTTCCCTAAAAAAATCAGAATTATCTAAGCTTATTTGCTATTTCTTTTATTTAATTTTAGTTTTTAATTACTTTTTAAGTATTTTTAATTAATAATAATTAAATAAAAATCCAAAAAAAAAAATTAGTTTTCTGTTTTAAAAGTAGTTTTAGTTATTTTACTAATTAAAAAATAATTTACTTTTCCAAACTTATTTT
>LBNU01025822.1:98496-121073 GCA_014162995.1 Artemisia annua | reverse complement strand
ATTCTCAGGCCTGTGGTCCTTGGAGTGAACTGAATGGACTTGACGAAAGCAATCTTGTCATCGTCCACAATGCTGTGCTTTGGTTCGGTACGGTCAAACATCCTTTGGCGAAATTCAGGAGTTTTGCCATCGAGGTAGTCAATGAGCATCTTGGTGAACCTTAAGAAAGGAATCATGGTTCGACCAGTAGTACGGATCTGAAAGATGATGTCGCTCATGGTTGGATCTACAAAGTCAATGTTGGCCTTGCTCATCATCCCCCAGAATACTTGCAGATGGGATAGTCGGGGATGTTCATGACCACTCTTCCGTCCCGTGATAGATCTGATGATAAGCATGTAAAATGTTCTTCAAGGTTGAGGTAGATACTTGACGTTTAACTTTGACAGTATAAGCCTGGAGGACTCTTCTGTATTATAACCAAGCTCAATCATGTAGTCGAGTACTTCAAGCTCTGTCAACATCGGTTCATATTCATTGGAAGTAGGGAGCATTAGAACGGTCCTGAGAACATCTAGATCAACTTCGTATTCCTGTTGCTCTAGAGTGACCTTGAATAAAGCATCATCCAAATTGACCTGAGCAGTGTGCCAGAACTGGTGAATGTAGAAGGTTGGAACAGAAGCATACTTTGTAAGCATGCTCTTACACGGATGTGCCAATAGAATGTCTTTGACGATCCGGCAAGAATCTTCAGTAATCCTGAGCTTGTTGAAGTCTAAACGAAGATTGTTCTTGCCAAGGGTCACATGGTAGTCAGCTGGAACTACTTCACCAAGTGTTAAAAGTGGAAGATTCTGTGCGGGTGCGTTTTCTGCTTGTTGTTGTGGTTGAGCCATTGTGAACTGAAAATATGATGTCATAAGATCAAACATTCAACTTGTTAGTTTGTAAGTTAGCGTACGAGTTTGATACTTAAGACCATTTCATTTCACATTTTGCATGCAAGTTTCATTAAGCTCGTGAGATGTTTGTTATGACGATGATGAATTGTATGTAATCTAAGACGTAATGATAAGCATTCAACACACATAATACAAGTTAAGTACATCTAATAGATTACTCAATCACTAAACATCCACAAAATAATGTCACAATGGTCACAATCACATGAATACAAGTTCACAAGAATACAACTTAGATTTTATAAAGTTTACATATCATACAAACTTTTCAAAAATTAGTCTAAGTGTGATCTCGATAAATTATAAATCTGTGATCTCGACAACTCTCCAATTCAGTGATCTCGATAACATTTGCATTGATTGTTCTCGATAACTTTCAAACTGAAAGATCTCGATAACTTGCAAACCAAATGTTCTCGATAAAATGAATCCAAGGTTTGCGATAATTCAGTTTTGTAAGATTTCGATAGCATTAGGGATTTCGATAGCAACATGATCTCGAAAACATTTATTGAAAAGATTGCGATAAATTATAAAGATATCTCGATAACTTTCATTATGAGGTATTTCGATAATTTATCGAATGATTTCGATAATTGTTTGCGATAAAATCACTTTGTCGAAAATTCTTATACAAGAACTTTCGAAATCATCATGTAGACCTACGTTTGTGAAAGTTTGTTGATTCCTTGTGTGAACCTGAGACAATTAAGCAAAATAACAAAGTTATTCACACAAACAACAAGCACACACATGATTTCGATAACTTTCATAAGCCCTAAACTATCTAGATCATACGTTAGATGGATTCATGTTGTTTAATCAATGAATTCATACAATTAAAGCATATAGAAACATGTTGGGATCACAGAATTAGAACAAATAACAACACACTAAAAATACCCAAAACAACGAGACCCTAAGAACATCTAGATTCAAACATACATGATATTGAGACAATTAAGGCACACTGAGATGTTCCTAAGACCCTATCTAACATTTCCCACCATTAAAATCAAACAAAACAATACTATCTCTCAAAAACCCAACTTAGCGAATACCTAGATCATCGAAATTCAACCAAACGTGTTTTGTGTTATGATTAGAGTAACCTAGCATGATTATATAACTAATAAGCACAAAAGCCCTATGGTTACAACATCAAAACATCACGTTCATAAAATCTCTATAACTAGCGTAACCCTAGTTCTCGACATCATTCAAACGCAAAATCTAACCATAAACTTTTTAATTCCTTGAAAACGCTATCTTAGAATAGTGTTAGGACCATGAATTAACTTACGGTTTGAAGATCTATGGAACGGATTATGAGTTTGAATCTTGGCCGTGTGATGTTAGTGAGAGAAGTTATAATTTTTGTTTTTGATAAAAAAGGAAAAACGAAGGGGGTTTGTTTGGTAGGTGGAAAATTTTGAATCTTTCTCAACTTGGCAATTATAGTCCCTAAACTACATGTATTCTATACTAAGTCCTAACTTAATGTTTTAGCAGTTAACTTAACGACTTATGGCAACAATAACTTCTAAGGCATCTCCTAATGGGAAGAAATGTCAAACTTAATTGACTTAAATGTATTCCGTGAAATACCACCAAAATTAAAAGCAAAAAGAATCATTTAATGCAAGTGCACGTCTTTTGAGTAAATTTGAGAAATTTTGACGAACATTCTCCCCCTCAACATTTGGTCGTAAAAATATGGAAAATTTTGAGAGACCAAAGTGTTGAACGAGATCGTGTGCTTGCATTTGTGAACAAAATGAAATAAAATACGAAACGAAATTAAAGAAAATCTTTTTGTTGTTTTTATGGTTTTTCAATTTTTTCTTTTTGTTTTTGAATAAATATTTACAAAAGATATTTTTGGTGTTTGACTCCATTAATTGTTTTCCAGAAGAGTTTTTAAATCATCTGGAGTCAAACAACGCATACCAATTCGGTGAACGAGTTCAGTAAACCTAGCCGGTGGTAAAGGTTTAGTGAACAAGTCTGCCAATTGGTATTCTGTACCCACGAAGTATAACTCTACTGTACCCTTCTCGACATGCTCCTTGATGAAATGATATCGGAGATCGATGTGCTTAGACTTGGAATGTAGAACCGTGTTGCAGGAAATAGCAATGGCACTTTTTGAGTCACAGTACATCGGAATCTTCTCGAATGAGTAGCCATAGTCCATCAGCTGCGTACGCATCCAAATGATTTGAGCACAGCAGGCAGCCATAGCCACATATTCTGATTCAGTAGATGAGAGTGAAGTGCAGTCCTGCTTCTTAGATTGCCAAGACACAAGCTTGTCTCCAAGAAACTGTAAACCACCAGAAGTACTTTTTCGTGTATCCATACACCCTGCATGATCAGCGTCTGAAAAAGCAATTAGTTCAAAACCAGAATCCTTCGGATACCAGATCCCCATGTGAATGGTTCCTTTCACGTATCGAAGGATTCGTTTAGCCTCATTGAGGTGACGTTCAGTAGGACGCGACTGATAGCGAGAGCACATAAACACAGCAAATACAATATCCGGTCTGCTAGCGGTTAGATACATGAGCGACCCAATAATACTTCGGTATTTTGTGGGGTCTACCATTTTCCCATGTAAATCCGCATCTAACTTAGTGGTGTTTGACATTGGGGTATTGTATGTGTCACAACTGGTCATTCCATGTTTCTTTATTATTTCAAGAGCATATTTTGATTGACTTAGGAAAATACCACGGGGAGATTGATGAACTTGTAATCCTAGAAAGAACGTAAGTTCACCCATCATTGACATTTCAAAGTTTAGTTTCATTAATTTTGCAAAAGCATTAGAATACTTTTTGTTAGTAGATGCAAAAATAATGTCGTCTACGTAAATTTGTACGATTAAAACGTCTTCCCCGTGTCTTTGGATAAATAAAGTTGGATCTATCAAACCTTTGGTAAAACCATTAGCAAGTAAGAAAGCAGTAAGTTTGTCATACCATGCCCTGGGGGCTTGTTTGAGACCGTAGAGAGCCTTCTTAAGTCGATAGACATGGTTTGGATGCTCTGGGTCTACAAATCCTTCCGGCTGACTGACGTATACCTCCTCACGTAACTGACCATTCAAAAATGCTGTTTTGACGTCCATTTGGTACACGATCATGTTTTTGTGAGCAGCGTATGCCAGAAAAATCCGTACAGCTTCAAGTCTAGCCACGGGTGCGAAAGATTCTTCAAAGTCGATTCCTTCCTCCTGACTATAACCTTTAGCTACCAATCGGGATTTGTTGCGTATGACATTACCTTCTGCGTCCAACTTATTCTTCCATATCCATTTAAGTCCAATCACATAAACTCCATCCGGTCTTTCAACTAATTCCCAGACTTCTAGTCTCTTGAATTGGTCGAATTCTTCTTGCATAGACTCAATCCAATTATCATGTGTCATTGCTTCCTTGATGCTTTTTGGTTCGGCATGAGAGATGGTGAGTGCATACATGCAGTGTTCGGCATCGGAGTGAAGTTTCTGTCGAGTCATTACTGGAGCTTGGGGATTACCAATAATGTTGACAATTGAGTGATCACGTGTCCAATGATGTATTGAAGGGTGAGGGTTATGGAACTGCTGCACATTCGTCGATTCCAAATCCCGTGTTGACGACTCTGGAATATCAGAAAGGTTGGGAGTTGGTGCAAACGGATTAAAGAATGCATTGGGATCGTAATTTGCAGGTTCGGGTACTTCTTGTTGATTCAAATCTTCAGGTGCATTGTATGAGTTGGAGTCTGTCTGTTCATCTGCTGTTGGTGAATCTGTTGGAGGTGCATCAGTTTCTACGGTAGTTGTAGTAACGGGTGTATCAGGCACTGGAATAGTGGCAGTTTGAGCAGCGGAATCGGTGGATACATTTTGTGCACGAATCTCAAAAGAGTCATCAAACAGTGGAGTGAACAGCGTTTCCAATTCTTGACAGGTTAAAGGTAAAGGTGCATCTGAACGATCTGGGAAATTTAAACGGTTAAGTTCGGGTGTCCTAAGCTGTTGCGCTCAGAAGCCATGTCAGTGAGCTCATCAAAATTAGCGTGTATAGTCTCTTGAATCTCTCTGGTCCGACGGTTGTATATCCGAAATCCCTTAGAATTTTCACAATAGCCAATAAAGATTCCTACATCAGCCTTAGCTTTAAGCTTTCCAAAGTCATCACGATCGTTGTTCGGGTAACATAGTGCACCAATGACATGAAGGTGTTGAACATTGGGCTTACGTTTGTGGACAAGTTCATATGGTGTGCGATTGTGTCGTTTGTTGATCATACATCGATTCTGGGTATAACATGCTGTTGAGACGGCTTCTTCCCAAAGATAGTCTGGTAGTTGTGCATTGATCAGCATTGTGCGGGCGGCTTCCACTAAAGTACGGTTTCGTCTTTCAACCACGACATTTTGTTCGGGAGTCCGAGCAATAGATGTTTGATGTACAATACCTACCTTCTCAAAATAATCCCGAAGGGTTTGATTCTTAAATTCAGTTCCATTGTCTGATCTGACGATTCTGACGGTGTTTCTAAGCTGAACTTGAATTTTGGTGAGAAAAGTGACTATCATGGATGGAGCTTGGTCTTTAGTACGAAGAAAGTAGACCCAAGTCCATTTTGAGAAGTCGTCTACTATGACAAGAATGTAACGTTTCCCGTTGATCGTTTGTACTCTCATTGGTCCGCACAAATCCATATGTAATAGCTGAAGAACATGATCCGTACTGGGTTCTTGTTTTGAAGCAAGATGTGCACGTTTGCTCTTCCCTTGTTCACAAGCAGGACAAAGGTGATCTTTAGCGTATCTGAATCTGGGGAGTCCTTCAACCAATTTGTGTCGAGCCAGATCAGTCATGGTTTTGAAGTTGAGATGTGACATTCGTTTATGCCATAACCATGATTTTGTAGATTCGGCCTTAGAAAGTAAGCAGATGGGAGAGGAAGCAATCATATCAGACATTGAAATGGTATAAAGACTGTTGCTGCGAGTGCCGGACATTAGATCGTTCCCTTGTAGATCACGTACGAAACAAGTTTTCTCCCTGAATGCAACTTCTAAGTCACCGTCACAAAACTGACCGACTGAAAAGAGATTGTGACCAAGACCTTCAACATAGTATACACGGCTGATTTCAATATTCCCACTGACATAATCTCCATACCCCATAATAGCAGCGAAGTGATCATTCCCGAATCTGACAGTACCAATGAACTTTGATACAAAGTTTCTTAACAGTTTGAGATCGCCTGTCATATGTCGGGTACATCCGCTATCAACAATCCAGAGAATGATTTGCACCACCTGCATCACACGAAGGAGACGACGATGGCACAATGGTAAGGGTGGAACCCGATGAAGTAGTGGGTTCCGGTTGGTTAGAAACACATGATATAACAACTTTAGGAATCCAAGCAAAATTATGCATCTTAGTTAACCAACGCTGCCACTTCCAACTAGATTGCGCTTTCTTCTTAGTGAATTCGCTAAGTGAAGGCAAGTTCTTAGGATTGTTGGGCTTAACTACAGAGGTAGCAACTACATCCTCAGAAACTACAGGGGGCGTTAATCCTAGCTTAGATTTTGAAGCAGTAGTGGGCCTAGATTTTTTGCCTTTTGTAAGTTTCTTAAGACGTGTTAAAAGAGAAGTAGCAACACACTTAGAGTGATCACCAGATAGCATAGATTTACGACAAAACACACAAGATTCATTAAACGATAAAGAAGTACGAGATACATCATTCATTACAGACAGATTCGGATTACAAGTTGCCAAATCACAATCTAAATCTATAGTAACATGATTATTATTCAAATTCTTAGGGTGAGCTTCTACTTCCATAGCTTTTAAGTTCTCTCTCTTACTTTGCAAATTCCTATTCTTCTGTTTCTCTTTTTGGTGCTTGGATCTGCTAACGCTAGGAGGGATAACTAGTCCTGGAGAGGTGGAAGAACTCATGTTAGAATTATGAATAGCTGTATCATTACTAGTGTTATCTGTCCTATGTTTTTCTGGTGCAACAATCTTAGTATTTGCAGACTTTTTCTTTTCAAGATTTCTAATTTTCTCCTTCAATTCAAAAATGATGTGCGTTTTGTCCTGAATTGTGTTGTCAAGCTTTCGGTTTAAGTAGAAATATTCATCTCGACTCTTTTGCCAAAAATCTGTTACTTCTTGCAATTCAGCAATCTCTTTTTCATATTTAGAAATCTGACTTTTAAGTTCCTCATTTTCATTTGAAAAAGATGTCGAAGTTTTAAGATTTTGCAATTCAAGTTCAAAAACAAGACTTTGGTTTTGACACCATTCTAGTTTTTTGTTGAGTTGAAAGATTTCATCTGAAAGTTTTTTCTGCACATCATCATTTTGTTGTCGGAGACTCATGTTCTCATTTTTTAATGTCTCAACTGTTTTATTCAACAACCCAATATCATCACAGTGTTCAGAAACAAGCATATCAGTACCACATTCATAAAGAGAATTCATTACCACAGATATAATATCATAATTGAGGACACGTTCCATGAGACGATCATTTTCATTTTGCAAAAATTGATTTTGACGTTGATAAAATGAAATTGATTTTTCTGTTTCTTGAAAAATATCCATCATTGAAGACACTTCTTTTTGAAGATCCTGTTCCCAGAGTTCAGCACATAATCGTAGATGTTGAACGTGAGGTAAAAATTGTTTTTGAAACACCTCTCGCCGTTCACGCTCATGAGGAGCAATAAATGTGAAAACAGTGATTTCTGAATTACGATCAACAGCATCTTGTAAAAATTCAATATCTTCCATAAACGTTTGGAAATACCGAAGTATCTTGCACGTTTTAGGAAGAGGTTGAACATTTTCTGGTTTAGTTAAAAGACCATTGTTTTGAACTACTGGTGTGAGGGAAGCTTTATAAGAAGGAAGATCTTCTGGTAATATAAAATACGGTTGTTCAACATTCTCTTTTTGAGGTGTAAAAGTTTCATTAATAGAAGGCATTTTTGAGTAATCAAAAGGTTTGTTGAAATCAACATTTTCCATTTTAGATCGAGTCTCGTCCTCTATTTCCAATTCTTCCTCACGATCATAAACAACAGCACGAATAACAGTATCATCAAAGAAATGGTTTGCACTATATATCTTCGGAATCTCGGTGAGTGCTTTGTTTAAAAAACTGGGTGATTCACTACCAATGGCAAAACCATGGCCGGTGTTTGACCGTTTTACAGAAAGTTTATGAATGGTTGTAATTGAATTACCAGTTTTATATACAACATTCTGAAACTCTTTGAGTTGACTCGTCAATTCAACAATTTCATCTAAATATGATTTAACTCTATCCCTTGAAATCTGTTTATGTTCCTGAAAATCCGCTTGACAAGTTGACAACTCATTTTTGGTTTGCAAAATGACATCTTCGAGTTGAGCAACTTGTTGTTTATGTACAAAAGCTTGTTGTTCAAGTTGTAAAGCTAAATCATTTTTAGATTCCATTATGTTGCCAATTTGAAATTCGAGATCCTTTTCACGACGATAAGATTCTTTAAAAGCATTTTCAAAGCTCTTTTCGTTATCAATGAGTTTAACAGCGTTATTTAATTGTATATTCAAACACTCGAGATCCCTAGACAATGATGCATTCTTCTCTTTCAATCTCGCATTTAATTCTTGACATTTTATATTTTGAGATTGACTGGCCATGAGAAGTGTCCGAAGGTCTGAATCTGGATCAGTCATAGAAGCAAGGGGTTTAAGATGAGCATTGTTGTCGTTTACATGATTAGTGTGAGAATCATCAATTGAGACATCTGAGTTAATTTGATCATCATCAAATGTAACAACTGTGTCCAATTGATAATTTTCGTCTGTAGAGAACAATGCATCATTTTGAACCGATTGTTTCGATGTAGATGCAGATGCAGATGGGGTGACAATATCATGTATAAGGCATGAATTAAAGTCGTTTACCTGAGACAGAGTGTCAGAATCATATACTGGACCTGATTCAGTGATGTGGAGTTCCTGCATGTTGGCCATAAGCATAACAGCAGCATTAGCTTCGAGATCTTCCATGTCATCATCAGACTGAGCATTGGCCATGAAGCTGTTGTCATTTAGTTTATTTGTGCCTCTAGCTTCTTCCTGAAGAGCTAATAGAAGTTGCTGTTTGTGATACTTACTGCCCTGAGTTCTTGGAGAAGGACATGCAGTAGCCATATGACCGACTCCATTGCAGTTAAAGCACTTAATGATCTGATTCCCTGAAGTATCATTCACATTATCCCCAAAATCAACCTTCTTCTGAGATGAACCAGAGTTGTTCCTGAAGTTTCCTCCATTGTTGTTAAACCTTTGTCCAGAACTGTAACCACCAGAATTGAATCTCCCACTATTACGGTTTTGAACCTCAACACGGCCATCATGAATTACAGCTTGATTCCTTGTATTAGACGATGATCGGAGACGATTGTTGGACTTGTTAGAAAATTTGCTGAAAGCTCTAGCAATGAGTGCTATTCCCTGATTAAGGCTATTGAAGTCCTCGTCATCATCATCATCATGTGATTGGTACAAGGGATCATTGGTGTGTGATAATTCAAGTTGTGTTGGTTGTTGTTGTGAAGAGAGATCATACGATGAAGTCTTATTCTGAATAGGGTAATTGAAGTGATTCTGTTCAACTGAGTAATCTGGAAGTTGCATGGACGAATTCGGAACATGTGAATGAGCAACCAATGCTAATGAGTTTGATGTTGGAGACGGTGAAAGGTTTCCTCTCTGAGCACGGTCTTTGTTTACTTCTGACTCATGGTGTTTGAGATAATCATACAACAATCCATATGGTGCATCATGAAGATTCTTTGCTTGACGAACAAATGTCACATAACGCTGCCAATCCGGTCCAAGACACCCAAGAAACTTAGTGTTCACGGCAATCTTTGGTAGTGTGATGTTGTGTCTGTCGAGGTCATTTATGATATTGGTGAAGCGGTGATAGTATGACTCAAGTGATTCCATTGGCTCTATCATGAAGTGTGTGTATTCCATGTAAAGTTTGGATTCCATATCCTCCTGATTCAATTGAGTTCCTTCCATTAGTAGATGAACGTGTTCCCACATGGCCTTAGCATTTTTTTGAGCATCAACACTGCGAAAGATAGGATTTGGTATGCTGTGAAGAATGTAGCTCATGGCATATTCGTCCGCTTCCTTATGAAGAATTTGTTCAGCAGTGAGACGTGTTTCAGGTAAAGCTGTTGAAGACTCAGGTCTAGGGGGAACAGCATTGTCATTAGCAGGAACAGTGTTGAGAGGTGGTACAAATGGACCTTCCATGATAACCTTCCTAAGGTATCTGCCATGGGGTTTCTTGAGATCAAGAAATCTAAGGAATCGGCTTGACCACTGGACATAGTTACCCGGTGTCAACATTGGTGGTGTGTCAAGTGAACCTGCTTCATGCCTCGATTGTTGAGTAGTAATGACCTCACACATCTGATCAAACCAGTGAGACTGTTTTGGCGTTGTAGTGATTTGTTGTAGCATTGGTAAAGTTTGAGGTTGAAATTGATGCATCATGGCATGTTGCTGAGAATACATTTGACTTGGCTGTGAATATGATTGTGCATATTGTTGAGCTTGTTGTTGCTGACGAAATTGTTGCAGTTGATGATATGGTTGTGCTTGAAACGGGTTAAAGTACGGTGGTTGAGACATGATTGATAACTTGTGGTTTATGGATCTTGTAGAAGGTATAGTACAAAAGCTTAATCCCCAAAAGTAACTAAGATTTCGATGCTTGGCAATTGGAAGATTTCGATAAACGGTTAAAGTCCAAATAATCCCAAGAAACAAAAGTTCTCGATAAACCAAGGAAGATTTCGATAACTCGCGTTATTCTCGATAAAGGTAATTTATCGAGAAATGTTGGAGACAATTATCGAGATCTTTGGTGAAAGTGAGACAGAGTTTCTTTTCGATGGCACTTAAGTTAATTTCGATAGAATTATAAGATTTCGAAAACAAGAGATTGATTTCGATAACTTATAAGGTTCTCGATAACCTAAGTTTTCGATAAAAGAAATCCAAAGTTTCGAGATTATACAATAACGAAACTATCCAATAAGTCGAAGTGTTTTCTTTCTTATACAAGAGAGAAAAACACTGAGTAAGCAACAAAAACACTTAGGTAGTAATATCGAAGGTTCTCGATAAAAGAGGGTTTAAGGTTCTCGATAAAATGGGGTTTAAGAGGTTCTCGATAAATTGGGGTTTTAGAGGTTCTCGATAAAACGCAGATTTTTCTTTTGTGAAAAAGCAAACCTAAAACGAGTTTTTAATCCAAGATTCTTGTACAACTAGCATTAAAATGATGAAATCTTAATGAAAGTTGCAAACTTGAACTTTTTAACAAAAATTATAAAATTTTCGATAAGAAGTACAAGTTTGTACGAATCTTAAAAAACCCAAAAATTTTGAAACTTTGTTGTTTGTTTTGGTTTCTAACACAAGTTTGTAATCAAATATGTGATAAAAACACAAAAGAAGCAAGAAAGTTGCAAACTTTTTGAATCTAACGAGATAAAAAACGAGTTTTTGGTTCGTATATCACAAAAAAAATAAACTACACCTTCTTCTAGCGATTGATACCACTTGTTAGGTCACCATATTAGTAAACACAAGTATTCAAATGAAAGAAATGAGATGAGAATTAGACTTGGTTGATTAAGATCAATATGAAAGATGAAAGAACAAGAGTTTCCTTTAGATATGAAATTAACCAACAAGAGAAAGGATTACATAGAGGTCCTATTTATAGGATGGGAGCTAGGGCAACACGCCTAGTCCTTCCTTTCTCTTAAACGTTTGGGCTTTAGGCCCATTGGACTTTAACTTAGACTATTACATAAAACCATACGAGTATTAAATATCGTAGCTAAATAAGATAATTCTAGCAACCTATTACAATAACTGAAATGACCGAGACTTGACTGAATAGTTGAAAACTATGATCCTAACAGACGGTACCAGGGTTTCCTTCACTGTTTCATTATCCAAGTGGCTTAGTTGTGTTCTTTCCACAATGAACGTTCTAACGTTGTCCATGAGTTGGATGAGTGTGCTTCTGAATGTGTCAACCTCAATTTTCGTGTGTTTAGCAAAACAGCTTCTAGTCATCTCACTATAATGATCATACTGAAGATTGATTTTAGAATCAAAGAACATTTGGAGTTGCTTGTTGAGAACACTAAGAGCTGCCAGGGAACCAGTTTTGGAAGATATTCCTTGATCAAGCTGTTGTTGCAACTGATCTAAGTTAAGAATCATTGTGTCCCTGAAATTCTGAACATCTTGGCCAAAGAGTGTTGCAAAAGCACGTTTGTATCCCCTTACAAATTCAATTCCTTTTAAAAGCACTGAGAGGTGTGAGTGAAGTTGTAGAAAGCATTCTATGAGGCAGTCCTTAGCATTGTTGTATGCCACTGGTGGTTGACTGATCTTTGTCTCATGAACGTTTGAGCTTACTGGATCCTTGTCACATAGATCAAGATCATTTGTAATTTGTAAAGAGTTGGGTTTCTTGTGTTCATCGACCATATCATACAGTTTGAGAATCTCAGGAATAGAATTCTCTGACGGGTTTGTCGTATTTAGATTACTCATTGATATAACAATCAGTAGTGACCAAAATAACCTCCAGTACAATGCCACTAACACTTAACCGCTACAATGGTTAACCGCTGAGAATTAACCGTTGTTGGAAGTAACCGCGAACTCAGTAACCGCTGGTACAGTAACCAATGAACTTAACCGCTGATACTTAAACCGCTGACCGATAGTAACCGCTACCAACTTAACCGCTGAGACGTAAACCGCTGGGAGGAAACCGCTAACAGAGTACAAACGTACAGCGTAATGCTCGCTCCACTACTTGTACTTAACCGCTATTACTAACCGCTAAATACCCAAACTAAACGCTGAAGAGCAAACCGCTGGTAGTAAACCGCTGAAATAGTACACAGTACAGCGTAATGCTCGCTCCACTACTTGTACTTAACCGCTACTCCTAACCGCTGAATACCCAAACTAACCGCCACAAAGAACACTTTAACGTGGAGGAAACCGCTGGCAAGAAAAACATCCAAAACCCATTCGTACAAATCACAAGCGCTAGATATGGTCCAAACAACTGATAAACTAGATGAATCTAACCTTTCTAATCCTAGAAGTACAAGAAAGATCACAAGAAACACCACGAACAAGCACTAAAATGATTGAAAACCACCTTAAACTAGTAGAAACCAAAACTAACCAAAAACCACACCTTCTAAGATCCCTAGGATGTAACCTTGGCTCTTGATACCAATTTTAAGATACTAGTTAACATCACAAACACGAAAACTCGTGTGGTTTGGTTCGTTCCAAGCAAGAAAGAAAGAAAGAGATTTAGAGAGAGAAAGTAGAGAGAGAAAGAAGTGAAGCCTTAGAGAGAAAACCAAAAAAAATAAAATGAGATTATGAGAAGGCTTACCCTCTCCAAGGATGGAGAGGGGTTTATATACAATGTGTTTTGCCACTTTCGTCAACCACGAAGATCACAAGAAACACCACGAACAAGCACTAAAATGATTGAAAACCACCTTAAACTAGTAGAAACCAAAACTAACCAAAAACCACACCTTCTAAGATCCCTAGGATGTAACCTTGGCTCTTGATACCAATTTTAAGATACTAGTTAACATCACAAACACGAAAACTCGTGTGGTTTGGTTCGTTCCAAGCAAGAAAGAAAGAAAGAGATTTAGAGAGAGAAAGTAGAGAGAGAAAGAAGTGAAGCCTTAGAGAGAAAACCAAAAAAAATAAAATGAGATTATGAGAAGGCTTACCCTCTCCAAGGATGGAGAGGGGTTTATATACAATGTGTTTTGCCACTTGGGGCGTGCCACTTGGGCTGCGGATCAGGTATACAGTTGGTAAAGACCCGTCCTTCTTTCGCGAACTAATCTACGTCTAAACTACTTTTAACTAACTAATATAACAACTACGAGCTAAGCAATGCTAAATCATGTCGAGGATGACCGAATCTTTCTCTTGGGTGACCGAATCTTTCTTATATCAAAATCATATTCCTAACATTTGGTGAAACGAAGATGTTGATATCCCATTCCCCAGCTGGTCAACATTGAAGAAGGTCGAGTCTACAGTCTGTTCTACATTCTCCGCTATGTGTTTGAAGAAAAAAGGCGATATGCATTTAGTTATCAAAAGACTTCTTCATTCTCATGGCACTTCATCTGAAAGGTTGCCAGCTTGGGGGAGAGCACTAATTAGGGGAGAGTGAAAAGTATGTGTTAAAATCCCTAATTAGATGTGCTCACATTGCTCTTCAGCAAGTTGATTCTCACAGGATACACTTGAGCTTATTTTGTTCTTCTCACAAGATGTCAAGTATATGGGCGTATAATGTGTTGGTGATTCTGAGATATCAAAACCAGCAAAGGGGAAGGAGACATACATCGGAATGCACAACGAGTACACGTGATGAGCCTTATACTTCTTCCTAATTGAAGATTATTCCCCGCAGAGAAGATCAGTGTTCTAACTCGTTCTTTTGGTGTATTATTCCATCCACGTGGGGGAAGAGATGTAAGAAACAGTTTCTGATGATAAAAGAGGTACAAGTGTGCTTCGGGTTTTTGAGCTTCATATAATGAGACTGATTGCATCATTTCAACTACTTGGGGGGAAGTGGTCTCTGGATACTTTTTGGTTCGCATTACTTCAGCCTTCAACAGGAAGAAAGATGAGAAGAACTATTCAAGCATGAGATGACACGTTGCTGAGCGACCAAAGCTTTGCATTAAGGAGGCTATACTTCAGTGAGTTGGTGGTGCCTAGTGATTAACTAAGCTGTGAGTGTCTAGTGATTTGTTATCAACCTATGCTTGGTGAATTGTTGTGACTTGAGACGTTTCGAATAGTCTGATTGTAATTTGACGTTGTGAGTTTAACATTTATAACTTGACTTATTGTGATTGGATCTATCGTAACTTGACTCGTCGCGACTAGACACTTAGTGCTAATTGTGACTTATCCAAGATCTCACTCTAAGTTTGACTCGCTTATCACATCTTTCGGTTTCTTTTGTTGACTTTAATAAAATCCCGGGAGAGAATTCATCTCTCGGTTTAAGTCACAAGAGTTGTAAAATCCCGTTTAAGATTACATCATGGCAACCACAAGTTCAGACGATTATTCAGGAGCCTCGAAAGCTTTGGTGGAGAAAGTTTAAGAGATGTTGACTACTGACTTCTACAACATGCAGACCGATCTCCTCTTTTCGGTCTTGAGGTCAACATCTTCTTTAAACTAATTTGTATCCTTTTATATATTTTAAAACTCATAAAAGACAAATACAAAAATATAAAACCTATAAAAACCATAAAAATCAGAAAAGCCAGAAAATACCAAAAATAGTGTGTTTTTTTAAGGCATGTCTTCTGGCATCGATAACACTTACGGTCTTAGAAAAGTCATTCAATAATGACACGGGTTTTTAAACGAAGTTCGATCAGAAGTTCAAAATGTTTTCAAAACATGCCTAAATGGCTTGCAGTTACTTCAGACTGCAACCCGCGCTTTAATTATGGTTTGCTATTACTTCAGATAGCAACCTGGTTTTCAAAAATCCGTGAAAAACACGTTACTATGCTTTCACTATGTGCGGAATATCCGAAAAGTTGTACGCTTCAGTGCAACCTTTCTAGTAAAAGAAGAGAAGTCTTCTTTTCCCAAAATCTCTTTCTTCTAAAAATTCTTCAAAAGAGATTTTGTGGTGTACAAGGTAGCCATCGGTCTTAAATTTTCTCGTATACGCTACCACTCACATTAATGGCTATTAAACGTTAAAATGGAAAAACGGGTCATTAATTGAGGGGGAGCGTATGTGCTCAAAATATCTGCACCTTTTAAAACTTTGTGCACCAGCCACAGTGAAACTCAAAAAGTGTCTCAAAAAATCAGTAAACGTTTAAAATTTTATCACATGTCTCTCCAAAGCTTTTTCGAAAATCATTTAAATCAATTGGGATCACAAAATCTCAAAAGAATTGAAATTTTATGATCGGGGGAGAGAATGTGATTTAAATATAAAAACTGATTTAAAAGTGATGTTTTTGGACTCTTAAAGAATGTTTGTGGACTTACGAGAACGCTCCCTTATGTGCTAAAATTTTAAAAGATTTTGGATTTTAATAAAAGCACATATTAAGGGGGAGCATGTGATTAAATGTGATGTTTTGGACATGGAAAGATGTTTTTGGACTAAAAAGATCGCTCCCATATGTGCTAAAATTTTAAAGATTTTGGATTATGATCAAAGCACATACTAAGGGGGAGCAAGTGATTAAAATTGATGAATAAACGATCTCGTTTGTAAGCTCACCCGTATGTGCCAAAGTTTTAAAAACTTTCAAATTGATTCAATCAATGTGCACATATTGAGGGGGAGCAAGTGGCTAAGAGTCTTTCGCGTGTTTTTACAAAATCAAGTAGAAACCGTGAATTGATTATGACCCAGTTTTTGACTCATGAATTGACGAAACACAAGCGTTAGAATTCGAAAGGATTTATCCAAGTAGAAAAGTACCGTTTCGAGAAGCTCTTATTAGATATATACTTTGACGTGTCTAACTTCCTTTTCAAGGAATATTAACAACATCAAGTTAGTTATTAGGGCTAGTTAACACCTAAAAGCTGATAATGGATCCCTTTAACTAAGCAACGTAAACGTGTCCCTCGGGTGTATGTCTATTAAGAGTCGATCAATTCAAATAAGTGCAACTCACCCCGACATGTGCAAATTTCTTTCTACCTATGTGCACATGTTAAGAGGGGAGTATTTGAAAAATGATAAAACTCTCAAAGTGTCAACAAAATGTGTTTCTTATTCATAAACACTTTGAGAGAATTTTCAATGATTTGGTTATGTGATGATTGTGGAAAAATACCAAAAGACCGACCAATTTACTTTAAAAGCACGGAGTTATAAGGATGGTAAGGTTAGGTATATGTTCCCATGATCCACCAGAACCGGAGGGATCTTCCCAGGGACAATCCAATAGATAGATTAGAAGTCCTTAGGAATGATTGAAAAAAGGAGAAAAGTGAGAAAGGGAAGAGTGCCTACTAAGACTGAGCTAGGACTGGAACAAACCCAACAAGGTTCTAGTTATGAAGTCTTGGTAAGCACTGAAGGGGTTGAAGAATTAAAAAGAAATGAAATGAGAAAGGGTGAAAAGAAATAGCCCTCCAATTATTCAACCTTAGGGCAGACACCGGGTTCAATTCATATGCTACTGATTGCTACCAAGGTAACATCGGTATTGAAGATTAAGACGTTATGGACCCAGTGACGCACTGCACTAAACCTTCCAGCCACTCAAGTTCTCTTAAAAGAGCTTCTTTCATTCTCACGGGGAACCGATGTAAACTATCGACTTGTCTCTTAGAGTGAGTTGATATTGAAACAGGAGACCCCTCCCTAGTCTCCGCATAGGATAACCAATGTGCACTATCGAGTCTAGAGCCAAGAGATGCATCAAATGATCTCATAGGTACACTTGATATTTATACACTGGTGGTTCAACATTAAGGACACCAGGTGTAATATTTTGAGTCCTACGCAGATCTTAGCAATCTGCCAAGAACACTTATGAGGGAATATACACATGTATTTCCCAATGATTGAGTGGAAATTCCTGCCAGGGTCAACATCAAACAGCCCTGACAGCAGGTCTCTTCGGTAATCACTTGTGGGTTACGCTTAGTGTGTATGGTGGTGTTCCAAAAGGTCTACAGTCGTGGGGTGATCTCCAGCGACTCACCTAATCGTTGGTGTACTTCGGTTTGTCAGTGTAAGCCCTTTCGGGGGCATCCGATTAGGAACGGCCTTGGTAAGGATTAGAGAAAGTCTTCACACTATGCTGTTGACAATCTCGAAATCCGAACTTGTAAGTGCCGGTATGTTTATTACTAACAAAGTTTTATGCAGCTCAACATACCATACTTACCGTGATCACCACTATCACTCAAGTTCCACATGCTCATACCAACATCTAAAAGGAGACGTCAGAACTGTTCAACCGGGAAGATCTACTCAACAAAAATGTATGAGGATGTTGGAAAGGCATAACATCTCCAAAGACAAAGAAGTTGACGATTGATGCTGATTGCTGAAAAGATGCAGATTCATNATACCATACTTACCGTGATCACCACTATCACTCAAGTTCCACATGCTCATACCAACATCTAAAAGGAGACGTCAGAACTGTTCAACCGGGAAGATCTACTCAACAAAAATGTATGAGGATGTTGGAAAGGCATAACATCTCCAAAGACAAAGAAGTTGACGATTGATGCTGATTGCTGAAAAGATGCAGATTCATCATCACATGCTTACACTTCAACATCATAACTCAAGATATCATGATCAAAGAATGGGCTTCGACTATACTTCCTCAACTCTGATGCAGGAGCTCATGATCAAGAAAAGTGTAAGCATGACATCACAAAGACTATCACAACATCACGAAGAGACACATACACTCAAAGATGACTTGAAGCTAATTATATGGATGAAGAGCGAAGAACAAAGTCAAAAGATCATCATATACATCAAGGAAGTCATCTTGAGTCGACTATCAATGAAGAATCAACAACTACGAGCTACAAAAGAATCTACAAAGATCTCAATGCAAGAATTCAAGAATCAAGAACAAAAGGGTGACCTCTCTTAGGGGGAGATTGTTAGGAATACGGTTTTTGTATAAGAAAGATTCGGTCACCCCAGATATGATTAAGCATTGTTTAGCTCGTAGTAGTTTCATTAGTTAGTTATACGTAGTTTAGAATTAGATTAGTTCGCGGAAGAAGGACGGGTCTTTACCCACTGTATACCTGATCCGCAGCCCAAGTGGCACGCCCAAGTGGCAAACCCATGTATATAAACCCCTCTCCATCCTTGGAGAGGGTGAACCTCCCAATCTATTTTTTTCTTTTTTTTGGTTTCATTCTCTCTCTAGGTTCCACTTTCTCTCTACTTTCTCTCTCTAAACTCCTTCTAACACAACAATGGCCAAGATCTTCTTCCATCACCCAAGACCTCCTGAATCACATGAATCAACATAAAACACGATCCTACAAAACTCTAAAATCAAACAACACTACAAAGAGTTACATGAGTCTTTCAAGATCTCACATGTTAAATCAAATGAAAAGTGACTTCTTTGTTAAATGAAATTGAGAATCTAAAGACTCAGGTGAAAGGGAAAATGCCAGTCACTACATGTGATTGCAATCTCACCAATTCTACAAAAGCTAAAAGGATTGTTGCTGATACCATTAATATTCCTCTTCCCCTTAGGAATAATGCGTTTGTTCATAGTGAGTACCTTAGGTATCTTAAGGATTGCCTAGATATTCTTTGCGAGACCATTGAAGAGGTTAGAATGGTGAGACCTATGGACATTGGCATTCGTGATGTGTATTTTCTCACCAACAGATCATATGAGCTCTTAGATTATGCTATTGGTACATGTCCTAAAACTGTTTGCATGCGTGATAAGACTGATGATTTTCCCTCTAAGGTTAAGAACAAGCATGTCACATTTAAAGTGTCCATAACATCATCAGTACATAACACATCTCACACCAGAAATCAATCAGCAGTTTCTCACTCTAATGTTCCCGTCATTAATTCTACAAGAGTAAAAGTTGACACTAATGCTAGCAAGTCAAAGCCTAGTTGCAATACAAGGAATGATAGGACTTCGCCAGCTAAAATTGCTCAAGGAAAGAAAGTAGAAGACTACCTTAGGAACAATAAGACTGATCTGAATATTGTGAATCGTGTTGATTCTAGTATTTTCTTTAGGCGTACTGTAATTAATTCGAATTCTAAAACCATTTGTGAGATCTGTAAAAACTCTTTAAATTCTGGTTATCATGATGTGTGTATTAAGACATGTTTGAATGCTTCTACAGATTCCCCTGGTTGTCGTGCTGTTTATTATAAACGTGAAAAACTTGTTTGGAAAGCCACAGGAAGGAAGTTTACTAATGTTGGCTATCATTGGAGACCCACTGGAAGATTAGTATTAATAGGAAAGCCACGCCCCTATGCTAAGCATTTTTGTCCCAAGGTATTTGGACTCAGGCTGCTCTAAACATGTGACGGGGAATCCCTCGCGGCTCAAAAATTTCGTGAAAAAGTTTATCGGGACAGTTAGATTCGGGAACGATCATTTTGGTGCTATAATGGGTTATGGAGATTATGTGGTTGGCAACATCGTGATTTCAAGAGTTTACTATGTAGAAGGGCTTGGGCACAATTTGTTCTCCGTCGGTCAATTCTGTGACTCAGATCTAGAAGTTGCCTTCAGAAAACACTCCTATTATATTAGAAGATTGGACGGTGTGGATCTTCTGAAAGGCAAACGTGGAACGAACCTCTTCACTATATCCATTGAATATAAAGTGACGTGAGGAGGGCGACCTCTTCCATTTCTTTTGTTTTGTGTCTGTTGTTTTGTGCAGGATTTTCCCGACATGTGAAGACTCTCGTACTCATGCTTTTGTCTATATCCACTCGAGTCTCATCCTACAGTGCTGCATGGGAAATCCGGTATCCTTAACCTTATCGACTAACGTTTATCTTTTGGCATAATTAGTAAACTGCCTTAGATTTTTGTTAGGATTACCCTTACCTTTGAAACATNCACTAACACAATAAATGGTTATCAGTCCACCATGTCTAACCCACATAAGGACTGGCTAATCCGAGAGCAAACGGCTCTAGGTAAAGATATCTCAAATCCGTTTATGGCTGACAATTTGCCAAAAATTGTATGGTATTCAACTCACCATATCTTTGATAGTGAAGAGTTGGCTAGCCCACAAGGTTATGGCTTGTAGTAAAGGCAGTGGAAAACCATAATTGGTAATCAACTCACCAAGATGATGACTGTATTCTATCAAAGAGTTAGCTAGTCCAAAAGCAAACGGCTTTTGGTAAAGACAAATCAAATCCGTTGACAGCTGATGGTTTGCTAAAAATCATATGGTTATTAATGTACCATGGTTCTTGAACTAAAACATTGGCTACTCTAGAAGTAATGGCTTTTGGTAAAGAGACATCAAATCCATTAAATTTTCATAAAAGATTGCTAGGGACTAGCAATTGCTTAGTGTGGGGGATTTGATATATGTCTAATTACACATATATTTTACCTAATAAAGCGGACCAAAAAGACCAAAAACCGATTAATAAGTGCCAAATATATGTGTTTTTGTGTTTGTAATTGTGCAGGTATGGATATTTTGAAAAGTGGACAAAAATGAAAGAAAACCCGACAAAACGAGCACGAGATTGAAAAGAGCGCTAAGTTACGAGACCAACGTTGGTTAAAGTTGACAACTTCATTCATGTATGTTATATGGTTAATATCAACTTATAACAAATAGCGGAATTGAAGACCAGGTCCAGGTCTAGACGAAGCCCATCAGATCTTAAGGCCCAAAAGAAGAAAATTCATGCTTGGCCCTATGAAACTACCAGCCCAACGAGTTTTGTCGAAAAAGGGGATTGGCCATAAATATATGAAGAGGGTGAACAGATTGGGGGGAGCAGCCGACACCAACCTAAGACCCCATTGGGGTCATCAGCCGTCATTGACACACAAAACATAAGTATCCTCACCGTCATCTTCATGCATTTGTAATTTACACCAAATCATTTTCTCGTTATCAGTGAATGGTTAGGCACTTTAGTTTTGTGTTTAATGTTTTAAGTTAGCATAAATTGCACCTTTTAATTTTACAGTTGCTTTGTCGATAGTTTGACCATTTTAGCCATATATTTTAGTAGTACTAAACTAGCTTTTGTTTTGGTCACTTTAATGCTTTTGAATTCAATGTTTAATGATTATTAAAGACCTTATTAATTTGAGCTTTAAATGAATGGTTTCATTTGTATTATTTTCTTTTTACTAGTCGATCCAAATTTCTCAAATTTTAGTTTTATTAAAGCTATTTTTTCTAATCAATTTACTTAGTTGGTAATTAGTGAAGGTAGTTACTAGTAATAAAAATGGTTGAATATTTGGGGTAATCGTGGAGTTCAAGAGATTGGGTTTTGAAGCTTATGGAGTGGGTCAAATCTCGCTATCTTTACATTTTTCGTCTCATTGGTTATCTCTACTCCTTTTATCTCTTTTTAGTATGTTAATTTTTATCGCCATGTTTGTTAGTTTTAGGATTAGTTTAGTTTTATTTTGCATTATGGAGTAGATTTTTATATGCTTGTTAAGTGAGTTATGAATTTAGAATTAAGCGTGAAAATTTAGAAATTGTCGATTAATAATCTTTGGTTACTTGGATTAATTTTTGGTTGTTTTGACGGGCAAAAGCCGTTAGGGTAATTAATTAAATCTAGTAATTTTACCAAGATAAAGAATTGTATAGTTTCTTTTAACGGGTATTAACTCATCAATTTAAACGCTAATTCACATTTAATGATCTTTTCGCCTCACTTGACAAGCATATCCTTTATTATTATATTTTTATATCGCTTTATTATGTTTTTGCTTGTAGTTTTT
>LBNU01025822.1:80826-96879 GCA_014162995.1 Artemisia annua | reverse complement strand
GTGTTTCGTTGTCAACGTTCTGTCCAAAACAGAACCAAAGGATTATAAAGATGCTTTAACAAAAATGTCCTGGTTCACTGCAATGCAAGATGAAATCCATGAATTTGACAGACTAGATGTTTGGGAATTAGTGCCCCCTCCCGACTGTGCAATAATTATCGCCCTCAAATGGATCTTCAAAGTGAAGCTCGATGAATATGGCGAAGTGTTAAAGAACAAAGCTTGACTTGTGGCCAAAGGGTACAGACAAGAAGAAGGCATCGACTTTGAGGAATCATTCGCACCAGTTGCCAGAATTGAAGCTATCAGAATCTTCCTTGCCAATGCAGCTAGTCAGAACATGGTTGTCTACCAAATGGACGTGAAAACTGCCTTTCTTAATGGTCAATTAAAAGAAGTGGTGTATGTAAGTCAACCAGAGGGGTTTGTTGATCCTGAACACCCTAATCATGTCTATCGATTGAAGAAGGCACTATATGGTCTTAAACAAGCAACCAGAGCATGGTACGATACTCTGTCCAAATTTCTCTTAGCCAACAAGTTCACCAAAGGAGTTGTTGATCCTACCTTGTTCACAAGAAAGTTGGGAGAACATCGTCTCCATGTTCAGATTTATGTGGATGACATCATCTTCGCATCTGCCGATCCATTGGAATGTGATAGGTTTGCACAAGAGATGAGTACTGAATTCCAAATGTCCATGATGGGGCAAATGTCTTTCTTCTTGGGACTTCAGATTTCTCAAAATCCACACGGTATCTTCATCAATCAATCCAAGTATGCAAGTGAAATACTAAAGAAATTTGGATTTGAATCATGTAAATCTGTTGACACACCAATGGTGGAAAGAACAAAGTTGGATGAAGATGTTGAAGGAGCACTTGTCGACTAAACCAAATATCGAAGCATGATTGGATCATTGATGTACCTCACAGCTAGCAGACCTGATCTCTTATTTGCGGTTTGCATGTGTGCTCGTTATCAATCTAAACCTACAAAGAAGCATTTAGAGGCAGTCAAAAGAGTCTTTAGGTATCTTCAAGGAACTATTCACATGGGCCTTAGGTATCCAAAAGACACTGCAATGGCTCTCACTGCCTACTCTGATGCTGATCATGCGGGTTGTCAGGATACTCGTCGAAGTACTTCCGGAGGGGCTCAATTTCTAGGAGATAAGCTGGTTAGCTGGTTATCAAAGAAGCAAATGAGTACATCAATCTCCTCAACAGAGGCTGAATACATTGCCATGTCATCCTGCTGTGCTCAAATCCTTTGGATGAGGTCTCAATTATCAGACTATGGTTTTGTTTACAACAAAGTTCCGATGTACTGCGACAACAAAAGTGCCATAGCTCTTTGCTGCAACAACGTCCAACACTCTAGATCAAAGCACATCGACATTCGACATCATTTCATCAGAGAACAAGTGGAAAAGGGAATAGTGGAACTCTACTTTGTGAGGACGGAATTTCAGCTGGCTGATATCTTCACTAAGGCACTCCTTAGAGAACGGTTTCAATTCATTCTCCAGCGTCTTGGAATGAAGAGTATCACTCCTGAGTCACTCAAAAGTCTTCAGGAAGATTATGAGGAGTAATGGATAAGCTTCAAATCCTTTTATATATTACTTAAAACCCAGAAAAAGAAAATACAAAAATATAAAACATATAAAACCCATAAAAATCTGAAAAATAGAAAATACCAAAAATAGTTTGTTTTTAAGGCATGTCTTCTGGCATCGATAACGTTTACGGTCCTAAAATGTCATTCAATAATGACACGGGTTATTAAACGAAGTTCGATCAGAAGTTCAAAATGTTTTCAAAACATGCCTTATATGGTTTGCAGTTACTTCAGAGTAACCCGCGCTTAAATTATGGCTTGCTATTACTTCAGATAGCAACCCGATTTTCAAAAAATCCGTGGAAATCACGTTACCATGTTTTCACTATGTGCGGATTATCTGAAATGTTGTATGCTTCAGTGCAACCTTTCCAGTAAAAGAAGAGAAGTCTTCTTTTCCCAAAATCTCTTTCTTCTAAAATTCTTCAAAAGAGAATTTGTGGTGTACAAGGTGGCCATCGGTCTTAAATTTTCTCGTATACGTTACCGCTCACATTAATGGCTATTAAACGTTAAAATGGAAAAATGGGTCATTAATTGAGGGGGAGCATATGTGCTCAAAATTTCTGCACCTTTAAAAACTTTGTGCACCAACCACAGTGAAACTCAAAAAGTGTCTCATAATCAGTAAACGTTTAAAAGTTTATCACATGTCTCTCCAAAGCTTTTTCAAAAATCATTTAAATCAATTGGGATCACAAAGTCTAAAAAGATTTGAAATTTTATGATTGGGGGAGAGAATGTGATTTAAATATAAAAACTGATTTAAAAGTGATGTTTTTGGACTCATAAAGAATGGTTGTGGACTTTCAAGAAAGCTCCCTTATGTGCTAAAATGTTAAAGATTTTGGATTTTAATCAAGGCACATATTAAGGGGGAGCAAGTGATTTAATGTGATGTTTTCTTAGCTCATTTTTTTAATGCTGCAATTGTGAAACTCTTTTTCAGAAGTTGAGCTTTGAATTCATCATTTAAAGTGATGTTTTTGGACTTGAAAAGATGTTTTGGACTCAAAAGATCGCTCCCGTATGTGCCAAAATTTTTAAAGATTTTGGATTATGATCAAAGCACATACTGAGGGAGAGCAAGTGTTGAAAAATGATGAATAAATGATCTCGAATGTAAGCTCACCCATATGTGCCAAAGTTTTGAAAACTTTCAAAAATTGATTCAATCAATGTGCACATATTGAGGGGGAGCAAGTGGCTAAGAGTCGTTCGCGGGTTTTTAAAAAATCAAGTAGAAACCGTGAATTGATTATGACTCAGAATTGACTCATAAATTGATGAAACACAAGCGTTAGAATTCGAAAGGTTTTATCACAGTAGAAAAGTACCGTTTCGAGAAGCTCTTATTAGATGTACACTTTGACGGGTCTAACTTCCTTTTTCAAGGAATGTTAACAACATCAAGTTAGTTATTAGGGCTAGTTATCACCTAAAAGCTGATAATGGATCCCTTTAACTAAGCAACGTAAACGTGTCCCTCGGGTGTATGTCTATTAAGAGCCGATCAATTCAAATAAGTGCAACTCACCCCGACATGTGCAAATTTCTTTCTTCCTATGAGCACATGTTAAGAGGGGAGTATTTGAAAAATGATAAAACTCTCAAAGTGTCAACAAAATGTGTTTATTATTCATAAACACTTTGAGAGAATTTTCAATGATTTGGTTATGTGATGATTGTGGAAAAATACCAAAAGACCGACCAATTTACTTTAAAGCACGGAGTATGATCCACCAGAACCGGAGGGATCTTCCCAGGGATAATCCAATAGATAGATTAGAAGTCCTTAGGAATGATTGAAAAAAAAGGAGAAAAGTGAGAAAGGGAAGAGTGCCGACTAAGACTGAGCTAGGACTGGAACAAACCCATCAAGGTTCTAGTTATGAAGTCTTGGTAAGCACTGAAGGGGTTGAAGAATTAAAAAGAAATGAAATGAGAAAGGGTGAAAAGAAATAGCCCTCCAATTATTCAACCTTAGGGCAGACACCGGGTTCAATTCATATGCTACTGATTGTTACCAAGGTAACATCGGTATTGAAGATTAAGAAGTCATGGACCCAGTGACGCACTGCACTAAACCTTCCAGCCACTCAAGTTCTCTTAAAAGAGCTTGTTTCATTCTCACGGGGAACCGATGTAAACTATCGACTTGTCTCTTAGAGCGAGTTGATATTGAAACAGGAGACCCCTCACTAGTCTCCGCATAGGATAACCAATGTGCACTTATCGAGTCTAGAGCCAAGAGATGCATCAAATGATCTCATAGGTACACTTGATACTTATACACCGGTGGTTCAACATTAAGGTCACCAGTTGTAATATTTCGAGTCCTACGCAGATCTTAGCAATCTGCCTAGAACACTTATGAGGGAATATACATAAGTATTTCCCAATGATTGAGTGGAAACTCCTGCCAGGGTTAACATCAAACAGCCCTGACAGCAGGTTACTTCGGTAATCACTTGTGGGTTACGCTTAGTGTGTACGGTGGTGTTCCAAAAGGTCTACAGTCGTGGGGTGATCTCCAGCGACTCACCTAATCGTTGGTGTACTTCGGCATGTCAGTGTAAGCCCTTCCGGGGGCATCCGATTAGGAACGGCCTTGGTAAGGATTAGAGAAAGTCTTCACACTATGCTGTTGACAATCTCGAAATCCGAACTTGTAAGTGTCGGTATGTTTATTACTAACAAAGTNCGTTGGTGTACTTCGGCATGTCAGTGTAAGCCCTTCCGGGGGCATCCGATTAGGAACGGCCTTGGTAAGGATTAGAGAAAGTCTTCACACTATGCTGTTGACAATCTCGAAATCCGAACTTGTAAGTGTCGGTATGTTTATTACTAACAAAGTTTTATGCAGCTCAACATACCATACTTACCGTGATCACCACCATCACTCAAGTTCCACATGCTCATACCAACATCTAAAAGGAGACGTCAGAACTGTTCAACCAGGAAGATCTACTCAACAAAGATGTATAAGCATGTTGGAAAGGCGTAACTTCTCCAAAGACAAAGAAGTTGACGATTGATGCCGATTGCTGAAAAGATGCAGATTCATCATCACATGCTTACACTTCAACATCATAACTCAAGGTATCATGATCAAAGAATGGGCTTCAACTATGCTTCCTAAACTCTGATGCAGAAGATCATGATCAGGAAAAGTGTAAGCATAACATTACAAAGACTATCACAACATCACGAAGAGACACATACACTCAAAGATAACTTGAAGCTAAATATATGGATGAAGAGCGAAGAACAAAGTCAAAAGATCATCATATACATCAAGGAAGTCATCTTGAGTCGTTTCATCAATGAAGAATCAACAACTACGAGCTACAAAGAATCTTCAAAGATCTCAATGCAAGAATTCAAGAATTAAGATTTTTCGTGGTGACCTCCCTTAGGGGGAGATTATTAGGAATACGATTTTTGTATAAGAAAGATTCGGTCACCCCAGATATGATTAAGCATTGTTTAGCTCATAGAAATTATGTTAGTTAGTTAAACATAGTTTAGAAGTAGATTAGTTCGCGGAAGAAGGACGGGTCTTTACCCACTGTATACCTGATCCGCAGCCCAAGTGGCAAAACCCATGTACATATAAATACCCTCTCCATCCTTGGAGAGGGTAAGCCTTCTCTTAATTCTATTTTTCTTTTTGGTCTTCTCTCTAAAGCTTCACTTCTTTCTCTCTCTAACTTTCTCTCTTTATATTTCTTTCTTTCTTACTTACTTACAACGAACCAAACCACAAGGTTATTCGTGTTTGTGATGTTATCTAGTGTTCGACAGATAATAATAATAAGTACCTATAGATATATAGAGAGGGTTAATATAAAGAGTAGGGGGTTAGGATAGCCCTCTATAAAGCATCTCATTTGACCTAAACCTAAAACACGCAACCACCATCAAATCTAAACCTTAGCCCATTTCATCACCCACGTTTAACCCCCCACATTAACAAACCCTAACCATAGCAATGACTTCACAATTTGATGTAGTACTATAAACTGATAGCCTACCAACCCTAACACTTGAAACCACACTAACCCGGGACCCAAAAAGTGTTCATACATGGATAACTCAAACCTATCAAAACATTAAAGCAAATAATAGCCATCAAAAAGCAATAGTCGGTATTGACACTGAGTGGTGGAAAGATGGCGAAGTTGCATTGTTGCAACTCTGCTTTGATAGAAGAGTTTTGGTTTATCAAATCATTCGTTCAAATTTCATTCCATTTTCATTGATAGAGTTTTTGAATGATGGGAATTTAATGTTCACTGGGGTAAACACTAAAGAAGACTTTGTAAAGCTCGCTAGGTACGCTATGGCTCAAGGTGGGAAAGATAATAGGGAATACTTTTTGTCCAAGATAAAAAATTTACAAGATGGTCCTGGACTTAAAAACAAAAGTCTAGCAAAATTGATGGAAGTGTTATCAGGATATAAAATAGACAAAGATAAATCAGTGAGTTCAAGTAACTGGGAGAATCCACTTCTGAGCAGAAAACAAGGGAATTATGCGTCTATAGCCGTTTTCGCTTCATGTATGATGGGGCTTAAGTATAAAGGTATAACATGTTTATGTTAATTCAATAGTTTATGTTTGTATGTTATGTTTGTGAAATTATTGGTTTGTTATAACAATAGATCCGGACAACTTGGATGCTACTGATTATAATGTGGAGACTGATGCTCAACCGGAAGCTGTACCTACTGATTATGAAGAAAATTTTGATTTATTCCTGCCTCACAAACTAGCTGACAATTGGAAATTTTCAACTTGTAATGTGTAATTGATGGTTTATCTTCATGGAAACTGAACTCTTAGGTCCTTCTTGTGACCAGTTTATTTGTGTTTCAACAGACATTCTCATCATCAATGGGAAGAACTATTGCTTAATCATGTTCCTAATGTTGAAGAAGTAAGTTGATTGGTAGCATGTTTAGGCTAGATATGGTTTATGCATTCCAAATGCATTTTAATTTAGTACTCGCAATCTATTTTGTTTCAGCAAATTATCTATGATCGTTGTCTCTATTATTGTAGCGTACTCTGTTCATGGTTATATGACATTTATTTACTGGGTAGCTTTACCACTGAATGATTTTTGATCAAACTATAGACTTAGTTTAGTGCTTATATATGTACAAAGGCAAATAAGTTTTCACTAATATTTGATAAAGTAAAAATAAAAAGGTCGTTAGTTTGACTCTAATAGTCATCTCTACTTTATATTATACCATTATGGCTGTTTTGTCCATTCTATGTTCGATGTGCATTAGCTAAATCATACTAGTTGCTACTAACATATGTACTACAGTTCCGAAACTTTGTCATTTTTTTGGTTTCTTATGCTCTTATAGCTTTTGTTTATCAAGCCTGGTGATTGGTTATGCTCAATTTGAGCCTTCTAGGAGCCTGGTTGATACATTGTTAAATTGTGTCAATCCTATTAGTAAACGAGGATCTCTTGCCCACGCGTTGCAGCGGGTTTTAAGCTACATATAGTCTCAAATGTAGCGGTATACTTTTCATCAAGTTCATAGTTTTTTGTTTAGCAGATGGCTTATTTAATTCGTTGATTTGAAGTTATAGTGTTTTTCTTGAGTCAGAAATATAAATTGTAACCTTCTTACAAATATATTAAACTGTAGTTTAATATAGTTTCTTTAAGCTTTACAAAGTATTTGTAAATCTTATATAACTTGAGTAGCCGTTAATATAAGTTTGGGTTGAAACATGTATGTTTAAGTCTTGTTAAACTTGGTGGCTCGGGTTGGCCCACAAATACGCCCATATTAGAGGATTAGTACTCATCAATGTTTTTTCTCTCGTACATGTTTGTGTATGGATGCATACATAAATTTTTTTTAAGGATTCATGACATGCAAAAGAGTGCCACCAGTTCATATGTGGGGTTTTTAGTCCTCTGCTGAACTTAAAAGGCATGCTTATGCTGTGGTTGTAAGCAGTTAATTAGGCGTTAAGGATATTTGTTTTGATTATAGTTATCTGGGTGATATTAAGATAAAGCTTCATCTGAGAGTGTGAGAAGCTTTTGTTGGTTGCTTCGTATCAATCTTTAATAAGTTTACCGGCCATTGTTATCAGCAGGGATAAATTTGGTCAAATGAGAGTTAGCATTGTTTAGATGTTAGACCGCAGTTACATTATAATTACATTTGCCTAATTAAGATCTGTTTCATTAGTTGTTAAGAGAGCTTTCTTGTCATAGGACATTTATGTCTCTTACTCATTATATGTTGTTGGTAGTTTGTCTCTCTTCCGGAAATTTTAAGGTTTCATCTACTATTAAAAATGAAGAATTATGATGTGGTACTTGATTGATCTGATAGTGATTCAAGTGAAGGGCTGAGATCCGGAGGTGATATATCTTGATCTTGACTTTTACTGGTGTTGTTTGACTTCTGAAATCTGATGAAAGATTACTTGCTTAACTTTGTATGCCCAATGAAAGTGCCATAGGTCAGTTAAGAATTGTTGACTTTTTACTATTGATGCCAATCTATAACTTTTGGCCTCACATTCATCATACCTCTTTGAAAACTCATATTGCTTATATATAGTTTGATGTACTTACATTTTTGTATAAGTTATGAATAACTTTTAGTCTTTTACCTTCGATTCAATGAAGAAAAGTCTATAGTCTGACTCTTAAAAGTCAATTATATCCTGTGTATTAGTGTTTCTTGACTCTCCATTTTGATATCAGCGCGATAGGTAAAAGAAAACTATGCTGTAAAGGAGTTGAAGGGTATATTGGTCAATTAGTATTTTGTAGTATTGGAATGGTGAGACTGCTCATTTTCCCCTACAACATCTTGAGGATATTTTTCTCTTAAGATAATAAGAAACAATTTCAATACTTTTCCAGAGCCTTCCTCATTAGGTTACTCGGTTTTTTTCTTTTTTTTTAATCTGTGTTAATTAGGCCGTTTTTGGTTGATCGATTGTAATCAATGTGTCTTATTTATTATATACTGTCATCTCGTGTCAACAATGTCGATAGAGGTGGCTAAATGGTCGGGTTGAGTTAGGTAGTTTAATATGAATTTGTGTTGAAATCCAATGTTAAACTTAGTGGCCCGTTTTGGCTTGCAAATAGTTTTATGTCCATTTTTGTTATTCCTAAATTATTTATACGTTAACTATAATTATGAAATTCATGTTATTGCATCAATATTTGGATGTTGTCTTCTGTAGAATTTAGTTTTTTTTGACTATTTTTTGCATTTGACTTATTTCATTTAATTGTTTGAATGTTTTTAGGTACCTAAAAATATTTCGGTGATGTTTCACCTGTTACCTCTACTGAACCATGATAGTACAAAAAGATGCACATACCAGGCCGTCAATGGTGATTGACAGAATTAGGGGTGATGGTGGTGATTCCGAGTGCAAGATAACTTGAAAATAAGTAACAGAAGACACTACGTTAGACGGAGCGGGGGGGGGGGAAGCCCCGCGAACCGCCTCCGGTGTGAGAATCAGTTATGGTGATTATGTCATGAAAGTATTGAGGTGGAGAAGATGATATCTCGTGGGTTAAGTTAAGTTGCATACCTCTTGTGATGACTTCCTTATTCATAGGCATAATAATCTGACGTAGTAGTTATAGAGGGTATGTGGATGCAGTTACAGAGGGTATGTGGAGGCCGGTACAGAGGTCATGGCAGTTACAGAGGGTATGGCAGAGATCATGGCTGTTGACCAACTCTTCTTTGAATAATTCTGTTTGACCCACGTTCATAGGTAGAGATGCTATGACCTTTAGGCTTCGAACCTTGTCGGAGGCTACGCTTTGAACCTTGTCATGAATTAGGCTTCGAACAGTGACGGTGGGGGCTCCGAACAGTGTCGGAGAGGGATCCCACCAGAGATCAAGCTCCGAACAGTGATGTAGGGGGCTCCGAACAATGACAGAGGTCAAGCTCCGAACAATAACGGAGGGGGCTCTGAACAGTGACGGAAGCCAAGCTCCGAACTGTGACAGAGGCCAGGCTCCGAACCATGATAGAGGTGAGGCTTTGAACCTAGACAGAGGTTAGACACTATGAGTGCTTTGGGTGAAGGTTGGCGGATTCCCTTGCGGTAGCCATTATGAATGTCTTTACGCCACCATTATGTGTATGACGAAGGTATAAACTTCATCAGTTAGGAGGGTACATCATTACCCTTGGTACAAATGGTAAGCTAAGTACCAGAGTGATGGTAACGCTCGTTAGTAAAACGGAGGGTACGTTATCAAGCCCCCCAGTCTAATGTTATGCATGTGATGCGCGTGATGTATCGTTACGGTTTAGCAGTATTAATGCCTACTCAAGTTTTAAATTTATATTTAGCCGACTTATCAATAACACATACACTGAACGAGCAGTGTACCCGGTCAGTATGAATATAATGGTAAGTAGAGTGTCGATCACTAAGAGTGGAACGTATTATCTAATTAACCTAATCAGTATTTTAGTGTCATAAGTTAGTTTTACAGCCTAATCTAACGAAAGGGGGTTCAGCCTGAGAGACTGGCACAGATTGGTTATATTAAACAGTAAATTAAACTAATGAGCACGAATCAGCGGATAGCATACACGTACACAGATAGATAATTAGAAGCAGAAGAAGACCTGTCCTGATAGTTAAGTAGCTTTTCACTTGTTTTATTGCTAGTTCTATATGAAGCGTATCGTAATCTAATCTGTCTCGTTGGATCTCATTATATCGGCGAGTAAACCCTTAATGATCACTTATGTCTATCCTATTTATCTAAAGATGTAAGCTAAATAGGCGAGGAAGGGGTATGGCAGCCCAAACAATGCTCAGCTGGACACAGAGGTTATCAAAGCACTAATATAAGTCACCAAAAACATCATCATATAGAGTTGGGGCAATTTCATTCATATCCTTGCAAAATTCAAAAATTTCATATATATCCTTTTAATGCATTAAATGCATTGTACTTTATGCATGAAAAACTTGTAAAAAGGATATATATGAAATTTTTAAAAATTTCAATGATATACATGAAATTTTTCCTATAGACTTGAATTGATGGGAAAGCAATTTTAAGGAGAGCAGTATGGTGGCCACAAGCCCATCAATCCTGATGAATTGAAGAAGTAGAGGATGAAGAGGACTACTTCAATAGGTTACCCACTAAAGAAGAACATGCGTACCATAAGGATTTGTTCGATGACCCCGAGACACCATACTTCCTAGGTAATCCGATTATCTAAACGGGTGATCCTTCTAATATCAACATACCATGCATCATTGGGCATTTGCATGTATGGAAAGCTTACATCGACCCTAAATCTCCCATAAACATCATGACTAAGGCCCACTACAATTTGATAATGAAAAGGCAACTTGGGTATAGGATATTTCCCAACACGGGTTCGATGAGTAACTTCGTAGGAAGAGTTAAAGGATTACATGTTTATGTGGGAAACTTCAACTATGTCACCGACTTTGTGATTATAGAAGATATTCGCCCGATAGTAGATGAGTGCCTAAATCAAGTAGTATTTGGAAAGCCATTTGTTGAAGTCTATAAAATGACTTACAACCCGTCCTTAGGAATAGTTAGATTCAAGGATGAGACCGATGAGATAGCCTACCAAATGCCATATAAGATTGAGCAATTCCGGCTTTTATCAAACATCGAGAAGGAGCATAAGCAAGCGGTCTACTATAGGAATGATAAGAATAGACGTAGAGGAGTGGACTATGTTATGGGTAGAATATATGGTTTCTACATGGAATGCTTGCAACTAGGTCCGGAATACAAAACTAAGACTGAGGATGACCTAGAGACCGGAACCAACGGCGAGGTCACGTAAGGACGTGACTTTGAGTCTAGCTACAAGACTCGTTAATAAAGAAAAGCGCTTCTTGGGAGGCAACCCAAGCGTTATTTATTTGCTTGTTTGTTTGTTTGTTTTTATTTGTTTCCGTATGTGTGTTTTATTTTTATTATTTATGGTTCATGTTTCAAAATAAATTGTAAAAATACTTTATTTTGTTTTTAACTTCGTATTAACTACATATAAAGGTATTTTTCAAAAGATAAGTGTAAGGGAAATCCAAATTTGTTTATAAGAACAAGATTGAACATGAATCATAACAATATTAAATTAGCATGCATATTAGTATTTGTTCGAGTCAAATGCTTGTATCGAGTCATAATGAATATTTTGCAGAAATTCCAGGAACTAAGGCATAGGTTTTTCTAGAAAATTTTCCAGAAACTAAACATAGGATTTCTGTCATGTCACTCTGACGGCGTCAGGCCTTATAACCTGACGACGTCAGGTGTAAAATTCTGGAAAAAATTTTGCAAGTTTTGTTTTTCTGCCGGAATTGTAAAGTTTTGTTAAATCTTCATATTATAAACTCCAGGAACCTGCAAATATTCATTCCACAAGCATTATATCTTTACTTGCATTCTAGGATTTTATTATATATAGAGTTTGCAGCCAATTTTACGCGAGGTTTGCCGTGATTGTTTTCTCAGGTTTAACAGGTTATATTGGACAAGAAGATGATTTATATTTTGGAAGGGAAGCTTTTTACGTTTATTTTCTTGGAGGAGGATCTAACCATGTTACCACATTATCCACACCGAATGAATCAGGGGAGCATTTGTTTCATACTTTTACCTTCTTTACTTTTACATCTTTTTATTTGAACATTGGGGACAATGTTCGACTTAAGTGTAAGGGGGGGGTGGGGGTAAATGATGATACCTTAGAGAATGCAATTACACTTGATTTTTGTTTGTCTAATAGTGGGTGTGTAATAAACTAAGAGAAATATTTTTTAGGGCAATTTTAGCGCCAAATTTAAAATATTTTACAACATATAGGAGTAAAACTTTAGTCTTAATGAGCGTCTCTTGGATAGGAGTTGTATGACTAGTACAAAAAACCGTACCACCCAAAAAATTTCCACCCAAATATGTGAGGTTCGCCCCTAGATTTGTTAGGAAAAAGCATTTATGCTTATGAATGTACCGGTAGTATTTAGATTATAGAACGTGCGTTAGTGATTCATCCCGAGACCGCTAGTGAGACTACATTCATGTAGTTAGGATTTACTACATGATAAAAGGCATTAGGATAACCCTTGTTTTACACCCGTATTATAATTACATTGACTTCATTGGTCAAGTAATTCTCCGACACTTTGCGATGTACTCATTTTTAGAACACGATACCCCTAGTACACCCCCTCAGAGCCTATCTTTTTCGTTTATAACTTTAAGCATTTTACTTAAAGGAAGAATTTGTTTACAATCCACCCCCAAATGTACACCCAAATCGCCTTAGGCTACCTTGTATGCACTCATCTTTAGTGCATTATTGTGACAACATTTGTTTAAACCCTTAGTTAATTATCTAACTGATTACATGGTTGCTAAGTCGAGTTATATCTTGTACATATTGTTTTGGGACGATTGGGACTCATGTAAAGTACTAGTGTTATGGAGTAATGGGGAAGAAAATGATGTATTACCCCCATATATGCGTGAATGTTTTAAAGTACTCCAAGTGTTTTGATTATCTTGATTCGAGTCATTAGAATAGTTATTTGTAAAGTATGTAAAAGTTCAAGTGTAAGGGGAGAACCGAGCCCCCTTGATGTATTATTTTGGATGGTAGGGCAAGAGTAAAAAATCGAAAAACCAATAAAAGAAAAATAAAAAAAAATAGAAAAAAGTAGGAAAAAAACATACGGACTACCATCCCGTTTCCTTTTATGTTTCTTTTTATGTTTTTGTTAGTTTTCATTAGCTTAACTCGAGTCGAGTCTTGTCTTAGCAACGCCACATTGTACATGTAATTGACTAAGATGATTAACTCGCCACAAGTAAAGATTGCCTTTATCCAACAAAACCGTGTTTATCATATCCCTAAACCTTACGTTACAACCCTTTAAAAGAACTCTTTGATAGTTTATCCTAGGTGCTTACGCCAAAGTGGTAGAGGTTTTTGATCCTTTCCCAAGCCTATGGTAATCTATGTGCTATGGCAGGTAGTGAGAGGTATTTTTCATTTTCATTTGTGATATATACTTTTATAACACCCGAGAGATGTGAGTATCCAAACACTATTTGTCAGGTGCTAGTGTATAATTTCCGTGCTTATCTTGATTGAAGTGGAACGATCATTTGTTGTAATTACTTTTATATTAGTGTTAAATGACCCCTAGCTTGTATTTTGATTAGAATAAAAGCGCATTTGCTTGAGAACAAGCAAATCTCAAGTGTAAGGTTATTTGATGAGGCGAAAAGTTTTACGCTTTTAGGGGGTCATTTAAGCCCTAAGTCGTGATAATTTGATCAAATATTGCATCAAATTGTTCATTTTGTCATTTTAGGTACTTTGGAGAAGAAATCTGGGAAAGGAAGCATTTTGGACGTTTTTGGAGCATAAAAGTGAAGAAAACGACAAAGTCTCAAATTATGCTGGAAACAGTACCTGACGGCGTCACGCCTTACAAGGTGACGGCGTCATGTGTTGACAAAAAGGTGGATATGAAGCTTACACGAGACGCGCCAGAAAGGATTTTGAGGATAAAGAGTGACGGCGTCACCCTTTGTGATGCCCAGGCCGTCACGTATTGGAGCAAAAGGAGACGGCCCAGAAGACTTTACAAGGTGGCGGCGTCAAAGATGGATCTAGGCAATCCGAGAGTTAGTTTGGCGGTGAGCTGACGGCGTCAAGGTGTATAACGTGACGCCGTGTTGGGAATAAAGCTAACAGTTACCACTGATAGGCTTGTGGAAGACACTGCTGAAGAATGCACTGGCAATGGAAACTCATTACCACTGCTAGTACATATAGTTACCACTGCTTATTAGATAACTGATGTATTCGTGTATAGATAAGTATAGAATAGATTTTGTGTATATTCTATTATGATAGCTTGATACTTATCTTGTACAGGACTCCTTGTTTTATAAAAGGAGATCCTAGGTCAATGTCTAAGGTACGAATTAACCTAGAGAGCTTTAAGGTGTAACCCTAGTGATAGCTAAGATCACTCGTATTATTATCATTAATGTTAGGTCACCATATGCAAACATACACAATCATAGAATCAGAAACCAATAAGAAAGAAGAAGATGAAGAAGATGAGAATGGAAGGAACTCTAATATGTGATATATTAAACTTGTATTGCTTGAGAACCAACAAGCCTTTAGGAAGGCTTATACATCATAATTTTGTTTTTATGTTTTTGAGAAAACGTTAACTTCTAAAAGAAGGTTCTTCAAATCACAAGTCTCGAACGATCAAACGACTTAATCTTATCAACCGCTCCCCGACAGCGGCGCCAAAAATTGATGCGAGAATTCTAGCAAGCAAGCTTGAACCTCGGGTCGTAGTCCCAACGAGGGTTGAACTGATCTCATCAAATGAGTCGTGAGTTATGTGATGTGAATAGGTTTGAAAGATGTGATTTGGTTTTTAATTACACTACGAAACTTTGTTTAAAACTTAATGAAAGTAAAAACGTGTTTAAGGTAACTAAGATAATTGAGAAAAGAAAACATAAAAGATAGGAAGAAAGATTGAACAAATTAGAAGAAAGAAAAAAAAACTAAGAACGTAAAATGTTTTTGGCTTTTTAAATTTAATAAATGAAAAGTAAAGCTAAAACTTATAAAAAAATTCGATGAATTAAGTCAACAAAAAAAACAAACTAAGTTTAAAAGGACTATAAGAAAATTTTCGACGGAGTAACGTTTAGAATTAAACTAAAAAAGACTTCACTCGTTAAACGATGAAGTGAAATAAAAGCCTAACTCGGCTTATGAAAGAAATAAGAAATGAAGATGAGAAAACTAAACCCGACTCAAAGACTTAATAAACTAAGACCAAACTTGCAAAACTTAAAACCATACTCGCATGACATAAAAGACTCATACTCGCTATTCTCATGAAATGATACTCGCTAACCTAGAAACAAGACCAAACTCGCTAGACATTCAATAAAATTCATACTCGCTAACTAAGTTCTCAAACTCGCAAGATTGGTGTCCCATACTCGCAGAATCCTTGAACCATACTCGCAAGGATCTTATGCTGCCAAGTGATACTCGCAGCTTAAATAGCATACTCGCTAAGACCAAAGCAAACTCATACTCGCTGAACTTTTTAAATATCAAACTCGCTAACTACAAAAATCTCATACTCGCTATGGAAAAATTGGACATACTCGCTAGACACTAGTTTTCATACTCGCTAACCACATAAAAAAAATGATACTCGCAAAGGCAAATACCGCAAAAACCAAACTCCCGCAAAAACACAAACAGGAACTTGGACTTAACTTTTAAACGTATAACAAAAGATTAAAAAGATTGAACAAACTAATATAACTA
>LBNU01025822.1:11724-50683 GCA_014162995.1 Artemisia annua | reverse complement strand
CAAAAAGATTGAAACTTTCTTGTTGAGAAAGGTTTATAACACTAGTTTGTAAGCAAAAGAGTGTTAAAAATAAAAAAAAAATAAATAAAAAAAAAAATAAAAAAAAGAAAGGTACGAAATTTTTGAAAAAATTCGTATGGTACAAGCTTGAAAACACGAACTAAACCAACTCAAAACACTCCTAAATCATTGTTAGGCTCTTGATACCACTTGTTGGACCTTGGATCTATCAACTTTATCACTAATACAAGCACGATATGTAGTAAAGATGGTGACTTGATGATATATATGTATGTGTTTTAGAGAGAGAAAGTAGTAAGAGAAACTAGAGAGAATTTCATATAAAACACACACTTACACACACAAGCACACCTTACAAATGAAGGTTTAGGTGCCTTTTATACATAAGAGAGAAAGGCCTCATGGGCTTTCTAATGGACTTGGACTTGGTGGACTTTTGCTACATAAAAGGCTTATACAATATAAATTATAACATATTAGCTTACTAAGTCCACAAGTCCAATTGACTAATCTATCATACGTTTACGACACATTACAAAGTTCTTACGTTTCGAATGACCATCACTTCTTTATATTTCTTTGATGCTAACAAAACCACAAGTCTAACTTGTGACTATAAATATTGTCTTGTATCTATATATGTTACCTCTCTTGGTTAACATGAAAGTAATGTGTCATCCTTCAAGACGATAAGGATTTACATCAAGTCATAACTTACACTTAAGTTATATATGTATTATCAAGTCTTGCTATCCTTTAGTACTATCCAATCTCAACAAAGTCATTAAAAGTCACATCCGAAAGAATCTACACCCAAGTATTTTAACAACATATGTTAAACACTTATCCTAACACTCTCGCAATCAATAGGGATAAAACAAATGACAATAGATCTTCATCATTGAACATTGAGTACTTAAGGTCACTTGTACGTTCACCATCATCTCATTCACTTCTATGATATATCTCAGCCCCTAAGCTTCACAAACATAACCAAAACCTCAAGAACTTCACTCACTAGTTATGGACCACAAGGTTTAGTATCCATCCGTTTTAGTTTCAACATCTATGAAACTTAAAGTACTTCCATAGCACAACAAACCTCTACATTACCACATCTTTATTAAGACACATTGGAAGACCTACCACCTAGATCAATCAATCCACCATTCTTACCATCGTTTGAATTCATTGAGTGCATTGCTCAAAAAGCCTTTTGTCCAAACGCTCAACCATACCTTACCAACTATAGGATTAGAACCTTTACCGTCAAATGAGCATGAAGCTCACATTCAATTACACTAGGTTTAAGTAGTACCACTTTCACAAGTTATCAAAGTATTGGTAATACTTTTAACTTTTGCATAAGTTTCATTAAACTTTAAATCAACATCTTAACAACATATGTTAAAATGCAATCTCAAAGCCAACCTCATGTACCCCGAGCAACAATGACTCTTGAGGAGTATACATAAGAAACTCGAGTTAATTCCTCTTGTCATCATCTAGTATAATCTTGAGACCAAGTATATTTAGATAGCACTATCCGATTCAAACACTTTGGCTTCATATCTTCATTTAGGAAAAACATGATGTTTTGAAAGACATCATGCCTAACAAATCATGCGTTAAGTTTTCATCCTGGTAAAAGGATATTGTATATCCTATGCATCACTCTCTCCTTGAAACATGAACGGTTGTGTTACATGAGATTTCATTACACCTCATCGGGTTAATGATCTTAAATAGATATCTGCAAGTTCTATGAACTAGAGCTTCCCCATCATCTCGTCATACTTGTTTTCATAAGCATGATGACTTTATTCCACGTAATAATTCTACTTATTGAAAGATACTATATGTGTATATTTCCTTTCAAGCATTCATCATAACTAAACCTTGCTCATAACCTAGTTCAAACCCTATCTCTAAAGCATACACAAGATCTATTGAAGTTGGTAACTTCACTTAGATTCCTGTTCCAAAGAGCTTTCTTGAGAACGTTCTTATCATATTCCATTATCACACACGAACTCATCTCTTGGTCTTGGATGACCAAATCACTCGCGTAACACATACTTAAACCCAACATTAAAGATGTCAACCTTTAGATCATTAAATCTTAGATTACAAACACAAAGATTAAAATTTCTTGCATTACACATACATGTGTCTATTACATGTTATCTGTTTGATAATGATTGGACATCTTAACATAACCATGTTAACTATTTGATTGATTTATGTGTAAACCTTGGTTATTTCTTTATGATTCCTGCATGCTTATGTGTTTCGTGTTACTATATATTAACATGATTTATATGATATTTTCATTCTTTATGTATATGATGTTTTGCATGATTAACGAGTTACTTGATAACTCATGGTATGTCATTTTGAGACATGATGTCTTTATATGATATTTATATATTTGAATGGTTGTGTCTTATTCGGTCATTCATTAGATCCATGCTTAGGATGATCTATATAATACATGCTCTAAAATGTTATCATTTAAACACGAGTTGCATAAATTTTTCGTCTTGTTTTTTATCACACTATGTGTTCACTACATGTGCACTTATAATTTGTCAAAGTACTTTTGGTATGATAAACTTTTTGAAGTCGTTTTATCATACAAATTAATTACATAGATTAAAATTTGCTGACACTTATTTGTTAAATTTCCATATAAAACATGACATCTTCATCACCTTAGTTTTATTAAATATAGTTGAGTCTCATTAAATCATGTATTAATTATCTTGTCTTAGAAATATTATTCAAACGAGAAGTAGATTTGAGTTTCTCTTTAGTTTATTAAGAATCTCTTGCATTACACATATATGTGTCGATTAAATGTTATTTGTTTGATATGATTGGTTATCTTGACATAATAACTATTCGATTGATTAATATGTAAACCTTGGAAAGGTTTTGTCTACATGCTTATATGTTTCATGCAACTAAATGTTAACATGATTTGTATGATACTTTGCAAGATTAACAAGTTACTTGTTAACTTATGATATGCAATTTTGATACATGATTTTTTTTTCTATGTTTTAATGTTCTTGTCTTTTGTTGACACTCATTTAATATATACGTAGGATGTTTTAATGATACATGCTCCAAAATATTATCTTTTAAACACAGTTTACATGAATATTTTGTTCTAGCTTTCATATGCTCATCTCGCATAACTGTAATCCCTACACTTGCATATAGTTTTATAAGGATTGAGGATAACAATACTCTAATCCTTTCCACCTCCTTTAAGAAAACCACATGCCTTGTCATGCGATTACTAAGCTCATAGCTAATAGGATTGATTCTTAGAGATTTGAAATTTGTGTTTGGATATCTTTCAATCAACCTCTTTCTAATTCGCATTATTGCTTTCGCTTTCTAAAAATCACTTCCATCACTATTTAGCCTTAACAATATAACCTCCTAAACACTTCATCATCATTCTTTATACGATGCATTACACAATATGTTGGATGTCCACCGATTAAGGCGGAGAGAAATTCATTCACATATTTGTATTTTGTTAAAATGTATTTAAAGAACATCTACTCATGTTTCCTGCACCTTAAAATACCAACACATAGGTACACACCATTTAGTTAAAATTGGTTCACAAAACCACAAGTGTTTCAAGCACTTTTAACCCAACATCACTAGTTTGTACCAATATCTCATCTTGTGTTTGACAAAGTTCTTCATCTCCACAACCAACAACTAATGGAGTCTAGGATCTTTCTTAAACTACGACTTCACAACTTCATTTTCTAGAACACCATCATAGGATGTCATCCTTTATCATGCACGTCATTGTCAGTGCAAATGATATATTAATCAAAACCGTCATTCCCAACACTTTCTCAACACATCGGTTTAACCAACACTCTCCCATCTCATAATGTCATTCTCATCCTCATATAGGTTCTTAGTATTCTTAATCCCTTTCTTATGAAATGTTTGTTCCTAGGTTCTTATTGTCATTACTTCTTTTTGAATCCATTCAAGCATACATTATGGCATGATACATCATCTTTGGTATATGATAATGTCATTAAAGGTCATGTAGAACTAAACAATGTTAGTACACTTTCATCCATTGTCTTTCGATATAGGTCATTATTTAGAAACGTATTTCGTTTTCATTAGCATCAATCCTAATCGATCTAATCATAACCCGTAGCTGTCATTAAATATCAATGTCCATTCACATTTTCCTTTTCTCTTAACATTACGTAAGTCGTATTCCTTTATCCCTTAAGTTGTGAATTTTAGATTGCATAAATCCATATGTTCAATCTTTATATTCGTTATAGCATTTGCTATACATATGAGTTTCTAATTCTTTAAATAGTTGTCTACGTTATCACTAATCATCACAACCATGAATTAGCGAAAACTTACTTTTATCAATCCTTCATCTATCGAGTTATCACCACATGAATCCTTCTAGTAAACCAACACCCAACACTAGCACCACTCACTCTAACTCTTAATATTCTAAATTCACTTCATATCTTCTTTCTAAGCAATTTTGTTTTGTAGGATTTTATCATATTATATTCGCGTCTTTATTTTAATTGTTATTCTTATTAGAAGAATACATCTCGTGAGATCTTTGATTTCATGGTTCTTTACTTTGAGTCGTTTTTATCATTTATGTATCGCATATATATACATCATATTTTTCTTTGTAAAAAAGATGAAATATATTGCACTAACTCTTTCATTGTAGGTTCACCATTATATACACTCGATTGTATATTATATATTCATCTAAGGATGAAGTTTGCATCAATTCTTTCATTATAGGTGCTTCTTGACGTAGGAGGAATATCCATCAAGCACTCATATTGCATCTTCTATATACTTTGTTGTATAGGACACATTTATCTAAAGGCAAAGCTTCTACTATACTAATTTTTGTTTTGTAGGCTCATATTGACGCCCTAAAGCAAGGGGGAGCTTCCGTCAAGCATTTTTAGAATGCATCATTGTTATATATCACATCCTCATTCTAGGACAATTATTGTCTTACACTAACCTTTATTTTGTAGGATTCTTCATCCTTGCATCATCTACGTTGGTACCCTAGCAACGGGGAGTATTGATCAAGGGGGAGCTAATCATGCACTAACCTTTGTTTTTATAGCCTTATTATTTCTTGTGTCGTATACGTTGGGACCCAAGCAACGGGGAGTATTAATCAAAGGGGAGCTACAATCAAGGGGAAGGATGCACGCATTCATCCATATTCTCATTCTTCGACACACTTTTGTGTTTCGACAAAAAGAAGGAGATAGTTCAACATAGTCCAACATGCATTTCATTCATCATGCATTTTTCGTATAATTTTTATGTTGCACAACACTAACCTTGATGTAGGCTAAGGAACTTAATTTGATCCATGGATCCGCTAACAACCTAAGGGACGCAACAACCTTAGGAAATTGGAGTTGAAGAACTAACTTCACTAGGGTGATGCAAGCTCGCCATTTCAGGGAGAAATGAAGTTAACTCCAAGGACACACCCTTTTTGTTTTGACAAAAGGGGGAGAAGAGAGTGTAAACGGAGAACGAAATGTAGAAGGTATTGCGGATACAAGTAAGTAATACGGACACAAGTAACTTTTTACATTTTACGTTCTATCACGTTTACATATTTTTGTCAACATCAAAAAGGGGGAGATTGTTAGTGCAAATATTACGATATTTAATCTATACAGTCTCGTTTGTTTTGAGTGATGACAAACGTATAACTTGATACATAACGTAAAATGTACAAGTTACTCATAATCAGATTTTGTCTCAACATACATTCAACACCTCTCGACGTCTCGAGTCTTCGTATGCTACAACACAGGTTCGTACATGTTTGTTATGTGGCATTATGATCAAACCCCTTGACCAACCATTTAGAATGTTTAAAATACGGCTAGATTATTAAGTATTTTAATAGACCAACCACTTAGAATGATTAAAATACTTTTTGAGTCTTTAAGTATTTTTAAGTGTCAAAGTGCACTTTAGGTATCAAATAGAACAAGTGCCACATTAGGTGTTTAGGTAATATTAGTAAGTTTACAATCTATAAAAATGTGTCTTATTACAACATAAGTAATCAAACACTTTTTAGTAAAACATTAACTTACTACACATTTCATACAAACATTTTTAAGTTACTAATACATACATTTTACAAATATACTTTCCTTTTTAAGTAATTCTAAATATAGGAATAGTATATATAATTACATCATCATATGAATCATCATATTCTAGAATGTATATCTTTCCAAAGACATGTCATAGATCTTGTAAGTAATGTCATAGATTGTGAATGTTGTAGTTGACTTTGGAAAGATTGTGTAAGATCTTTGTTAGTTTTGTAAAGTAACTCATAGTTTTTGCACGTGGTTTATGTCTTTGGTAGTTTACCTGCATATACATGTCCATGGTTTTTCAAACAACTTGAGAAATATAGAAAAACACACATTTCTCTCTACCCTTTGCATAGATCTTAGATCAATAGAAAACCATGTAGAAAACACAATACATCACCCTCATTATCATGATCATAATACTTCTAACATTCGTCTTTGTTGTAAGCATATCATACATCTTGATCCACCAAAGAAGCTTGGAGATCTTGCCATCATTATCCACCACAAGTATATATACATGAAGATTCATCACAACAAGCTTAGAGAACTTATGATCTTCATCCATTAAAGGCTTTCTATCAATGAAAGTTATTTTAGATTAGTCATTCATATCCATTAGACATTTATGTCTTGGATCATCATTGTACTCATCATTATAGATTAGATGGTTTATGTGTTTGTGCTATAAAACACAAGGTTTTTATGTTGGGCCACAAAACATAGCGGGAGTGGTTGTACCCTTGGTAAAGAACTCGACATCTAGCTTAGTGTCTGAAATATTGTATAGGCGACGTTAGGAGTGGTTGTACCTTTGTAAAAGAACCCGATATTTAGCTTTGTACCGGAAAAAGTGTAAGCGACGATTGTAAGGTTTTCTCCGCCGAGAATGGAGCTTGTTGATCTAGTGAAGTAACTCTCGAGTTGGGTACTCGAGGAGTGGAGTAGGGTGGAGAGGAGATCCGTGACCGAACCACTATAAATCCTCGTGTTCGGTTTGCGCTTTCTTTTACTTATTGCTTTGCTTTTATACTTGCTTTATATCATTGTGTGTGGTGTGACTTGATGGTTATACTTGTGTGACAACTTGCTATATGCTTTATATTAGTCATAAGACTATTATTAGCATTTTACATATTACGGCAAGCTTGAATGGATATTTGATACAACAAGAATTAAAGTTTGTAATAGGTAAACTATTCAACCCCCCTTCTAGTTTTGCACACATTTTTTTTAATGTTTGGAAAATCTTATTGTAAATAGCTTAATTTGTAAAATTACCAAAATAGACATCATTATTTATTGTTGAATTACGTAAACTTAAAGATGTCATTATTGTACTATTTAAGAGGGAAGGGTGTGGAGGCTATTGGGACTCGCCATTCGCATGTGGCACGGCGCGTTACCACACAACTAGTGTCTCTCGCCATTTCTCAAGTGACTACATTCAGATTCGCCAAAAGCACAATCAATTCACATATTTTGACCGTTTGGGCCTTCAAACTGTTAGTTTTCCACTTTTTTCTTTAAACTAAAGCTAATTGCATTTTACCATTCTATAAACCCAAATATACAACCATTTTTACACACAACTACCTACTTTCTAACTTCATTTCTTTACACATTAAAACATATTTACTTTTATTTTCAATTACAAAAAAAACGTCTCAACACCCTAACGATCAATTTTTTTCAAAATCTTCTCAATATGTCGCAACAGTCTTCCTCGTCTAACCTTCCGACACCTTCGTCCGGACACTCGACATTTTATCAATTCCTCCGTTTGGTACCTAATTCTCTATGCCTACATTAACCCATGAACAACTATATCAAGAATAACCACAATTCCTTAACCAAAAACTTTAAAATCTTCAACAAAATTCACCACAAGAAACACAACAAACACAATTGATGCCACCACCAACCAAGCCTGCATCGTCCCGTGGCAAACATAAGTTTCGAAGAAAAGGAAAACAATCCGCAAAACGTAACAAAATCGAGATACCCGACAAGGAAGATATACCCGAACCCGTACGAGCTCATTCTCGTTGGACGGCGATGGAGGAAAATTTATTAGCCTCGTGTTATGCTAGCGATTCCGAGGATAACCGAGTCGGAAATGACCAAAAGGACGATTCATTTTGAAACAAGCTTCTTTTCGAGTTCAACAAAGCTTCTCATCATAAACGTACCAAGGATATGTTGACGAGAAAGTGGGCAACTTTGAACCCTAATTGTCAAAACAAACGTTTGAAATGTGTTGGTCAAAGTGGGGAAAACGACAATGATCTTATGAAGCGTATTAGTCAAGCATATTGTGATGAGTCCAGATCGGGAAATAAACCATTTACTCATGACAATGTGTGGAAAATATTGAAACAATACCCCAAGTGGGATTCGCCCAACTCCGATAACCAGGTTGATCTAAGACCACGTCGTCGAGCACTGCGGGAAGTTACCCGCAGGAATTTGCGGTAGTTATGCTACATGATTTTTTACTCAAACGAGAATCCGCTCAAGTGGCGTGCGAGAAGGCGAGGTAAAAAGACGAGCGCATACTAAAAATGAAAGAATTGAGGTTTGTCAATACTCCAACCGACCTAATTTGCCACCGGACTGAGCCTTCCTCATCGAAATGCAAAAGGATGAAATAATGAGGAAATATCCACAACGACAAAATTAGTTATTGTATTTTTTAAGTTTCGTGGGTGTTTTTTAATTTTCGTAACGTTGTTTTTTACTTATTTCGTATGTATTTTTTCTATGAATGAAAATTTAGTTTATTAAAAAAAAAGGGGGGGGGGGGCAAAAACTACGAAACAACTTGAACCACTGCAAAGAGGTTATTTTTTGTATGTGAATATGAAATGTGAAATGATAGAGTAACGCTAATTTGGCAAAATGGCATGCAGAAAGGCATGCCACCATGCCCTTCCCTCTAAGGCAGATCAAATTTTTTGTATCAAGTTATCAGCAGGTTTCAATAATACCCGTATCACACATGTATACTTATATTTGCTTAATGGGCAACATAAGTTTTTCTAACTTGTGCCCTAAGGGCACAAGTTAAGCACACCATAAGTACAACCAAAGTACATAAGGATCCACATAAAAGTACACTTGTCTATACTTTTATGTAAAACCCAATTACGAAACCGAACTCTTTTAGAGTATGTTTTACAAGAATGAACCGTTTTTACTTATTTTACGAGAATAACCACTATATGTCACTCTCAACTATGTCACTATCAAGGACCACTTAAAAGCAATAGAAACTCGCCTAAGGCCTCGCTAGTACACCTCGCTTGGGACTTGTTGGACCACTTATGTAATCCGTTGGTATTTTTTTTGTTTTGTTTGTGCACCACCAATAAAAGACTTCATCACCACACCCAAATCCCAACCCCCTTTTTCTGTAAATGCCCCATTTTTAACTCTTTTGCTTTAGAACATGAATTTTTAACTCTTATAAGCAAAGCCGAAGACAAAAAGTTTCAACTCTTTGTTTAATTTGCATGGATACTTTTATGTTCCAATTAAAATCTTTGGATATATGATAACTAGTAGTATAAATATTCCGGTTGCATTGTGCAGAAAGTTTTCTTATTATATATCCAACCCATCCATAGGTTTCCCCGTTTCATCATTACTCTAAATAGAACGTTTTGCACATAAGGTTTATCAGAACCTCGCCCAGAACCTCGCCCAGAACTCGCCCAGAACCTCGCCCAGACCTCGCACTAGAAACTTGCCTCGCCATCGACCTCGCCCTAGTAACTTTACCTCGCTTGATTTGGACCAGACTCAACTCCACCTCGCGTTTAAACCTCGCATACAGATCGCTTAAACCCTCACCTCGCCTAAACATCGCCTACACCTCGCCCAGGTTTTAAATGTAAGGTACACCTCGCCTACACCTCACGCTATTACATCTCTAGTAGATCTAACGGTTACAAAGTTATTTACTAGTAGATCTAACGGATAATATAAAAAAGTTCATTCTGGATAATTTTGTGAGCGAGGTTTATTCTCGATAACTAGCACAAATTAGAAAAACTTTATAACATATATGTCTGTTTGGCTAAAAATATGAGTGATTCCAAGTATCAGTGGTCCACCATCCATACCTTTTTCCTTATACGGAGTAACTTCTACCTATAGTAACCAAAGCAACAATTTAAAGGTACGAGGGTACATGTAGGGGTGAGCATGGGTCTGGAACCGGTGGAACCAGAACTGGAACTGGTGGATCTGATCCAAATTTTGTAAAAAGTAGGAACCGAGAACCGAACCGAATATAGTTTTTGTTTCCGGTAGGAACCGCTTTTCTGAAGAAATAAAAAATAACCTAATGTATCAATGAAGTAAGCTAATAAAAAACAGAAAAAAAATAGTAATAATAAACTTTTTTTAAAAATCAACTTGACGATTAACAACTATTTGTCTAGTTGAACATATGGCTACGTGATGATCACAGATAATAGATAAAGTATTAATAAAAGTGCTAGCAAATTTTAGCATGATGAACATATAAAAGCTAATCGAATGCAAATAAAATATAAAACTTACTTTCATTGTTTTGATAATGATGATAGTTGTATATGTAAGTTTTGAATGTTGAATGATCTTCGATGTTATTAGTTTTAGATTAATTATTGATTTGTGGATGTTTCAATAAATTAAAGATTATGGTTTAGTGTGTTTGGCTTGAATTTTCTGAAAGTAGGCTACTAGTTGTTTGTTTTTTTTTTAATGCTACGTAGGATTTGATATTTTTTTATAAGAAGTAAAAAAAATACATATTTTTATAATTATTGGTTCTTTGGTTCCGGAACCGAACCAACCCAAGAACCAAAAAAATCTCAAAATCGAGAACCGGAACTGGAACCTTTGGTTCTGGTTCCAGTTCGGTTCTTCATGGTTTCGGTCCGGTTCTTTGGTTCTTTTGCTCATCCCTAGGTACATGAGTAATTTCGATAGAAAAACAAAATCACGTGTACAAGTAGCAACTCCACACCTACTTTTTCAAATCCGCGTTTTGGAGTCAGCAAAACGCAAATAATCCATTATTAGGTTAAACACAGTAAGAGGAGGGATCAACCTTCATTTTATCTCTCACGTCAGCTTTCTCTCTCCAGCGATTGGTTGCCACAGTAAGGCGACCTACACTACAGAAAACATACCCTACAAAAATACCTTTTGTATTTAAATAACACACATAAAAAAAAAAAAAGAAAGAAAGAAAGAAAGAAAGAAAAAAAAAACGAAGGACGATCTAGATCGTTTACACGACCCTCATCGCCCAACAAACACAATCGATCGCTTGTCCACAAAACATAGACCGAGTAACGGATCGATCCCCCTTGCCTTACTGTTTGTAGCCTTAGGTTATCCTATCTAAACACTTTTCATGAGATTATTGCGTTTTCCAAACAAGATAACCAGAGCCCACAAACCAATCCCAAACACCCCCTTAGCAATAGTCTTCAAATAAATCAATCATTATATCTTCGTATAATATAAATGTTTAGGTGTGATCATCTTTTATTAATGACATAATATTGAGTAAATCACTAAAGACCCTAGCTAGCATAACGTTGCCAGCCCCAAATCGGTTGGCATTTACCACTTATTCTCGAATGAGCATTCGTTATGTGACAATAACAATTCTCTAACTGACAACACAAAACCGTATCTATATAAACGTTAACTACACATCGTAACTTTACTTCAAATGCATGTAGAAAATCATCGGGAATAACTTTGATTCACATCTTCTATATAAATAGACAAAAAAACGTTATTTCTAAGCTATTTCAGAATACTAAATGTTTGACCAAACCCAAAACCAACGAAAATTTGATTTCCACACATGGCAAAATTGAGTCACTTTGTTGGCTAACAAAAGTTAAAATTGTTAGTAAGTTCTGTTTGTTTTTTTCAAATGTTGTATCTTTCAATACCATGTATTTTTTGTCTAAAAATAAATAAACGCTAAGGGCATGTTTGGTAGAGAGAATTTCAGAGAATATAAATGAAGCAGAGAATATAAATTCAGAGAATAGAAATCAGTAGAGAATTTTGTTCAATTCTAATGTTTGGTAACAACAGAGACTTGACCCGAGAAATGAAAAAAAAATTATTTGTTGATTTTTTTAAAAAAAAAATATTTTTTCTAAATAACAATTCTAAAAAAATATTTTTTTATAAATTATTTTTTTTTAAAATTATTTTTTAAAAAATTTATTTAAAAAAAATAATTTATTTTTTTTATAAAAATTATTTATATTTTTTTATTTTTTCCAAATAGCAATTCTAAAAAAATATATTTAAAAAAAATATTTTTTTAATTTATTTAAAAAAAACTTATTATTTTCTAATTTATTTGAAAAAATTAATTTATTTGAAAAAATTAATTTATTTTTATAAAAATTATTTAAAAAAATTATTTTTTCTAAATAACAATTCTAAAAATACATATATTTTCAAAAAAAATATTTTTTTAAATTATTTTTTATAAAAAATATTTTTAAAAGAAAAATATTTTTAAAAAACCTATTTATTTTGTTAAAAAAAAAAAAAAAAAAAAAAAAAAAAAAAAAAAAAAAAAAAAAAAAAAAAAAAAAAAAAAAACGTCAATTCTCTAAATTCTCCACAAAAATTGTGGAAATGGGATTAACCAAATTACACTACTCAATTCTCCACTTTCTTTAATTCTCTCTATCAAACAAGAGAATTTGATTAAATTCCATTTCTCTCATTTCTTTTCTCTCTACCAAACACACCCTAAGAGTATGTGCTCCATCCATAAAAAAGAAAAAACAACCCAATTTGGGGGGCATGAAAGAAAAAAAAAACAAATGTTTTTTTTTTTTTCCCGAAAACGTGTGTGCTCTTTTAAAGAAAAAAATAAACAAACACAACCTTAGTCATTTAGGGTGAAGACTAAAACTAAACCAAAAGTTTTCCACATGAATGGCCCTCTGTATTTTCAGAAAAGGGAGGATTGCCCCTGCATTGGGATACCACAAGAATGATTTTTGCAATTTACACCAAATTTAATCCTTTGTGTAAGTTTAACAAATACCTCGTATATTTCTTTATATACGCACCAGGTTATAAATATCAAAATGAAAATACGGGCTACTGTAATACGCAAACAAATACATGAGATTGTAAAGCCTCTGCAAGTTCAGGAAAATGCAAATAGGGTTGTATATGAACCAGACGAATACGAATGGAGCCTTATCCATGTTCGTTCATTTAATTTTAACCGGACGAATTAACGGACACTCGTTTTATAAGTGTTGTTTTGTTTAAACATACCAATTTTAAAATTATACAATTAAAAGATATAATATACGGACACAAATAAATGAGCGTAAACGAATGTTAATGAACACATAATCAAACGTTCACGAACATAAATGAACTGATGCGACTTTTGTTCATATTTTTTCAATTAATTAAAGGAACGTAAAATGTTGTTCATTTTCGTTTATTTAACAAATAAACAGTTAAATAAACAAACTTTTTACCAGAGAGTTCATGAAATGTTCGCTGAACGTTCGGTTCGTTTACAAGCTAAGAAAGAAAATGAAATTGCACATACAACCCACTTCAACCGAGTCTTGAACTAGAGGGTTACTGCATACTGCCTACAGGTCATAAAAAGGATTCATGCCTCCGGTCACAAAAAATAAAAGAGCCATACTTTTTTGCCTCGTATAGTAACCCATAAAGAAGAAACAAGAGAAGTTTGAAAGGTAAAAGTCATCAACCGCGTACAGGCCTCATCAGGCATATATCGCAAGACTACTGCTAGGCGCGTACAGTAACGCCTAGCCACAAATTACTTCCGACCCACATGTTGATCAGAGAACTAACCAACAAGAGAAGTCTGAAAGGTAAAAGTCATCAAACGCGTACAGGCCTCATCAGGCATATATCGCAAGACTACTGCTAAGCGCGTACAGTAACGCCTAGCCACAAATTACTTCCGACCCACATGTTGATCAGAGAACTAACCAAGAAGGAAACATGCATATATCACAAGACCCTTCTATAAAATAAGCATGTTTTGTAATGATAAATATGCCCAAAAAAGTTCAGAGCTTTGAAAAAAGCACTTTATGGAAACCTAAAAGCACACAGCATCATCAGGCATTAATGATCACTATTAGGCTATTAGCACCAACGGAAAGAAACATGCAAGAAAAATAAAGTAACACAGGAGATAAATAACGGGTTCAAACATTTCAAACATAACATAGCAGTATCAAACACCACAAAAAGCAGTTAAATAAGTCAATAACCTCCAAAGTCAAACACACCAACTTATCCAAACTAGCATAATCCCAAAAGAGCAGAAATTTCTATGACTAAGTTTAAGAGACAATGCCGTCGTTCAATGACAAAGCAGCAAGTTGATCAGCAGGGTTACCAGCCTGTTGCTGCTGAGAGACATTCCTAAGAACATCCATAGCCTCTGCAACCTTTAGCTTGAGAGCTTCTGGTGACTCGAGCAAGTGAAGAACCTCTGTCTGATCCATCTCCAGAAGCATCCCGGTTACCTTCGCTGCTGCCTCAGCTTCCAGCTGTTCCACTAGAGGGTACAGATTTTCACCCAACATCTACAAATTTACACACAAAACAGTCAGATGTATATATTCAAAACTGAATCTTTCAGAAAACACAAGACCATTCAAGATAAAGTAAAGCTGCATTGTTAGTTACATTTCAATGTAAGTTGTAGACCATTGGGTTTCGCAAAATTAACTATGCTGAAGTTGAATAGACAACATAAAAAGGTAACCATAATCGACGTGTTGACAATGGCAGATGGACATGTCAAACGGTCTCTGAGTTATGATTTTACTTAACAAAAAAGAACATGTTGTTAGCTGCCCATAGCATAATTCTAAAACACACAATCTTACAAATGCTTTACTTGAAAATACTAGATTGTCGCTGTGAGTATATATTTTTCCTATTCATATCTAGTGCAAGTATTTAAAGCAAAAGTTGACAAAAAGGGTTTCATACTCGACCCAATCAGTTTCAAGCTGTATCAATATACCCATTTTGGCACGCTACATAATCCTCCCACCTATTTTGCGACCTCTACTGACTGATGCAAAGGTGTTTGGCGTATTGGGTCTTGGTGTTTAAGTCTTCGAAGACTCTGGAAGTCAATCCCAAATTCCCAACCTCCCCCACCCGAAACTACAATGGTGAAAAGATTTGAGAGCATGTAAAAGAAAAGGATTCCCAACCTCCCCCACCCGAAACTACAATGGTGAAAAGATTTGAGAGCATGTAAAAGAAAAGGTTTGAGAAAGGCTTACCGTCCTCTGCTCTGTTGGAGAAGCATTTGCAAGTGCAGAAGCTAAAGCACCAATAGGAATTGGCTGAGAGATTGCAGCATCCCGCAACTGCATGCCATTGCCGATATCATATGGAGCAGGACCCATGCCAGCCGCACCCATTGAAACATCAGGAACATTGCGGCCAGGTGGGTAACGGTAGACTCGTCCACGAGGAAGCATCTATTATTCCAAATAACCGTCATCAAGATACATGAACATTTAAGGGGTGTTGGCGTATTTTGAAAGAGATCATGTGCTTCCAGATTACAAAATAAAAGAAAAGCTGTTTGGATACGGTTTTTTTTGTGGATTGCAAATTGTAATCATTTTTTTTAACAGAAAGCAAGTTGTTAGTTTAATAACTTAAAACTTTATATAGCTAGTAAAGTGTAAAACAAACCTGCTGCTGCATGAGAGGGACAGGCTGTTGCTGGTTCTGCTGCCCGGGAACACCAGCACGCCTTCCACCAGGACGTGGTCCCTGCTGGCCTTGTGGAACCATTGGCATGAAAAAGTTTGGCATTGGACCACCACCTGGCCTCATACCTGGAACAAGCTGCTGCTGGTACCCAAACCCAGGCTATCCAGATTTAACCAAAACAAAGTTAATAAAGAAACTTAAACATCCCAACCTCATAGCAACAAAAGGTTGAGTAAGACATAAAAGTGGTGAATCAGATATGGTTTAATAAACCTAAAGCAACTTACTTGTGGGGGAATGAAGGTAGGCTGAGCTTGACCATAGAACATCTGTTGTCCTAGACCAGGACCACCAGGAGGGTACATTGGCATACGAGGAGCTCCAGCAGGTGCCATTGCCATTGGGCGCATCTGTGAAAACTGTGCCTGCATATATAAAAATATCAATCAAATATTATTTCTTATATATGCCTCTAACAACATAAACTTATTGTTACATCCCATGATCCATTAAATCCCCTACTCAATGCAGTAACATAAAACATCATCGTCAACAAACCTGCAACCTGGCCCTTCTATCCTCTTTGCGTTGAGCAAGTGCTACATATAGAGGCTTGCTTGCAATCATCTTCCCATTCATCTCAGAGAGCTGCGAAATCAGACAAGAGGTTATCTACACACACACACAATATATATGATAATGATAACACATGCAAAAATGTCTGCTTACTGCTCTAGACGCTTCCTCAGAAGTTGAGAATGCAACAAACCCAGAACCTTTGCTTGTTCCATTGGGATCTCGCATCACCTATTGATGATTAAAAATAATCAATTCACCAGTTCACAGCCTTAGTTTACATATAGGTTTAGGTGTTTTCTTGTTGAACATACCTTGCAGGAAGTGATAGTGCCAAAAGGTGCAAAAAATTCCCTAAGGCTTTCATCAGAGACGGTGTCATCTAGATTCTTCACATACAGGTTTAGTCCTTGAGACTTGTCAACTGCCTCCTTCATGGTTTGCTCAAACTTCTGTTTCAACTCCTGCTCCCTTTCAGTCTTTTTCTGGGCTTTGCCAACGTACCACTCTTTGTCATCAAACTTCTGTCCATTAAGAGCATCAACGGCTTTAGCAGCATCTTCAGCATTCTCGAAGTTCACAAACCCAAAGCATTTGGAGTTGCCCTCAGCGTCCCTCATTACGACAGCACTAGTGATCGTTCCATGTTCACTAAACGCCTTGTTCAAATCTTCATCAGTTGTTGATTCAGAAAGATTTTTAACAAAGACATTAGTGAATTTTGACTTGTCAGCAGCGTTGTCTCTTTCTTGCTTGCGTAGGAAGGGACCCACGTAAACTTGCTTGTCATTGAGAAGCATGCCATTGAGCTTCTCAATAGCCTGTTGGGCAGCATCCTCACTGTCATACTGCACAAACCCATAGCCCTTAGACTGACCAGTCGAATCTGTAGCAATCTTGCAAGAGAGGATATTCCCAAATGTGGAGAAGGTGTCATGCAGAGCTTTCTGGTCAATTGCTTTGTCCAGGTTCTGTATCATTTAAAAAAAGAAAACCCGGTGAGAATACATAATCATACAGATAATTCTTACTTTCGTAGAAAGCAGTGATTGCATAGCAAGGTATATACTACTGTAGTATAACAGTGTTAACATACCTTGATAAAGATGTTTCCAGAACCACTTTTGCGGACACTAGGATCTCGATGAGAATACATGATCCTGATCGCCTTTCCATTCAGAGGAGTGAAGTTCAGCACCTCTATGGCCCTTGCAGCTGCCATCAACAGAACAATATCCACAATTAGTAAACAATTTGACACATAACAAGTAACGTCTGGAAGTGCAACCAATGTGGTAAATAAAACATGAAACTCGGACTTCCAATCATCTTCGCCTAAACAATCAAAACTAACAACCAACATAAACACATCTCAATAAATAAATAGACAAAAAACTTGGATCCATATCTTACACATACAAATCATCTATACCATGTGTTTCTAACATCATCTTCACCTAAACAATCAAACTAACAACCACAATTCAATACAAAAAACAAAACACATAAGTCCAACAAAACACATAAACTTAATCCATATGTTCCAAAAATACATCAAACACAATCAAACTTCTAACAACACCTTCACCAAAAACAATCAAACAAACATTTCAATACAAACAACCTTAAAGAGCAAAACAAACCAACTAATCATCATAAGGTTTTCACATTCATACTTGCAAACATATAAACATAATCCATATATTTCACATACAAGTCATCTAAAGCTAATATTACTCGCACTATCTTCAAACAAAAAAAAAACAAACACATAAATGTAATCCATCAAGACCACATCATTCATAGTTTCATACACAAACTCCCAACATCTTCAGAAAATCAACCAAATCAACAACAAATAACCACATTACAACAAAAAAAAACCCAAAAAACCATAAATCGCATCGACCTAATCTATATCATACATACAACCATTCATTCACAAACTTATATAAAAAACATCTTTACCAAAAAAACAATCAACATTAACCACAATTCGATACAAAGAAAAAAAAACCATAGTTAAACATAACATATAGAGTATAAACTTAATACATATATCCGACATAGAAATCATTTACCTTACCAAAAACAGCCAAACTAACTACCCAGAACAACATTTCAACACAAACAACAAAAACATAATAAACCAAAACATAGAACCTTAAACCATATATCCACAAACAAATCATCTAAATTCATGCTCCCAACAACATCTTCACAAAGGAATAATCAAACCAACAACACATTCAACACATACAACCAATATAAAATATTTTTGAACCAAGATGCATACCAACAAACAAATAAAATACATATACAAATCATTCACACTCAAAACATTCAAACCAAAACGAAAGTACAAAACTTAACCATATTAAGGATTCACATACGTACCAACAAACAAATATTCAACAAAACAACCTTAAAAAAACACAAACCACCTTAACAATCACAAACATCCTTAAAAATGTAAACAACCACAAAAAAAACAATTAATCATACACAAATTTATAAAAATAAAAAACATCCTTAAAAATGTAAACAATAATTAATCATACAAAATTTATAAAAATAAAAAACTCACCATCTTGAGGATTAACATAGTTAACATAACCATAACCAAGAGACCTTCTGGTATTCATCTCCCTGCAAACCCTAACAGAAACCACTTGACCCAACTGATTAAACAACTCATACAACTGCGAATCACTCACGCTCCCCTCCAAATCTCCCACATACAAACTCGTCGGCACATACTGCGGTGCACCACCAGCCGCACCGCCAACACCACCACTAACACCACCGTTCACCGGCATGCTAACTTGCGCAGCCATTAGATTTTTTCAAATTTTTCAAATTTTTTTGGGTTTTTTAACCTCCCTCTCCCCTTCTTATTACTAGAATAAAAATGGGTTTTTGATAAAAACTGATAAAGATCTGTGAAAACCCTAGTTTTTTGTCGTTTTTGGATATTAAAAATGAGTTTTTGATAAAGATTGATGAAACCCTAGATTTTTTTTCGGTTTTTTTGATATGGGTAATGAATGATATTTGTTTTGTTTTTTTGATATGGAATGATATGAAAGAGAGAGGGAAGGGTATGGATAGATAGCCGGAGATCCGACCGGAAAAGGGTAAATTCGCCGCTAAAGGGTAACGGCGGCGGTTACAAAGAGAAAAAGATGTGTGTAAATGGAGAAAGGGGTGAGATATGAGGGTTTTCTAGGGCTTTTATAAGGAATTTCTAAAACTATTGCTTTAAGACATTTGTTACTAGGGTGTTTGTTAAAACTCAATTTACTAACCTAAAATTTAAAAGAAAAAAAAAATGTTTACAAACCTAGAGGTACAACTGTACAAGTTAACTACATCAAAAGGGTACCGGGACTTATGAAAAATGACGTCCAAACCCACATTTTTTATTTGAAAAGTGTACTTTTATGTGGGTCTGGACGTCCTTTTTCGTGGGTCCTTTTGTCATTTTGGTGTGCTTAACTTGTAACTTAAAAAACTCATATAAATATAAACCAAGAAAAATAAGTTACTTAATTTTTTAATAAAATATATTAGTAGGCAGTGTTGTAAAAATCGGCCTGAGCAACCATATAAAAGAATGTATTTTAAATAAATCTATTATAGTAGTAATTTTGATTACACAATCGATTATGTTAGTGATAGTAAAATTTGGTTTTCATTGATTTATGTTTTGAAATACAGTATGTGAGAGCTATATTCATTTGATACATATAATTTTGAATTTATATATACATATTCCAATCCGATTAATCTTGTTTAATGTCTACAAGATGTTTAATGTCTACAAGATAGTAGACTGATCGACTAACGGTTAACGACTTTTACAACATTGTTGGTAGGTGTTTATGTAATTCGACAACACTAAATAAGTAAATGGTGGTTCATTGTGAAAAATGGTAGTATAAACAATGCTTTTAAGCGACCGTTCGACTAGCATATTTAACGACTTTTACAACATTGCTAGTAGGGTGTTCACACAATGCGACGACATTAAATACAAATAAGTGGATGGTGGTTGGTTATTATAGATGGTAACAATTATAAGATATTTGTGATAGCCAAAAGATGGTAATAATTATGTATGGTGGACGGGTTATCAAGATGGCGTCAGAAGAGGCTGACGGTGTCACAACCAAAAGGTGACGTCGTTACAAGCTATTAACAAAAATCACAACTTGCACGCGAAGAACATGATCTTGTTTTGGCCATAACTTCTTCATACGAACTTTGATTTATGTGATTCAAATTGCCACATGAAGATAACGATGAGATCTATAACTTGGTGAAATAAGGCATTGAGCTGACGCCTTCACCTCGCACCAACTCATAATCAGCTTATAAATATAACCTCATAAACTCGTTTTTTGTAAGCTCTAAACCCTATATCCGATTATGGAGTTTAGGTATGTGTTTTTCCATCGAGTTTAAGGGTCTAATTCATTCCATAATCATCTTGTAATCCATGGTTTGTTTATCGATTCTCTCTTAATCATATATTCACTTCTTGTTGATCATTTTGCTTATGATTGTTCTTCATTAATTATGCTTGGCTAATTCACCTAGTGTTTACTTAGGATTGTATGAAACTTGTTAAGAATTAATTAGATCTTATTGTTTTCTTATTGGTGTTTGTGTCTATCTTCATCAATTAAGGTGTGGTAGATTCAATAAGTCTAATTAGTTGTAGGCTTGTATCTTATAATTCTTGGTTCATACTGTCTCTTGTTTAATGATGTGCACGTTAGGAGTTGGAAAACTGGCTAGAGAAAACTAGACTAGCTTGAACGTCTACTAAAACATGTCGAATTAATGTTTATGTATTAGGTTATTAATTTGCGAAAGTTATTTATCGCGTAGGCTAGTCGAAGGGTGAGCTTGACAATTTATATAGGTGTCGTTCGCCTAGAATAGTCTATAGACGTGAGGACTGACCAACCTACAACAAGAAATTAGGAATACTTCACATTTTATTAACAAGGACGTGGCAATTCAATAGATAGAATTGGATAACTAGCAAGGAGTAATACATCCTAGGTGAATACGCATCACTTACCTTGTAGATTCTTAATTTAGTTTACTTTTCCATTAGCAAGGACGTGGTAATTCAGTAGGTAGAATTGGATAACTAACAAAGAGTAATACACCATAAGTGAATATGCTTCACTTACCTTGTGGATTCTTAATTTAATTTACTTTTCTTGTTATTAGTTTAATTAGTAATTTAGTTTAGTAGTTAAAACCACCTCCTATAATACCCGATTTTTTACTTGCTTTTAAATAAACCACAAAAATACCAAAAATAATCTTCCCTAAACCTTTAGGCTTAAACCGTAATACACTCGAACCAATCTCATTGTACCCCTAGATATATAAAACATATTTATAAAATATATGTTAAAACCGTTATTTTAACTACTATATAAGTTTATTGCATGAAACTTAAGTTTATATAAAATATATTGACAAAATTATGTTTTATAGTCATTAATTTACAATCTTTAAAACTTACACTACATTTAATTTATTACTCCCTCCGTCCTATATTAAATGTCATGTTTGACTTTTTAAAGTCTTTATTTCTCAACTTTGACCTAAAATATTTGTGTTTATGTAATATAATACTTGATGCAAAATATATGAATTGATTAAGTTTTAAATGTATTTTCATTGCGTATAATTTTTATCAAATACTATATAACACAATCAAAAATATTTAAAGTCAAAATTGATAATGAAAGACTTGAAAAGTCAAACATGGACATTTAATATGGGACGGAGGGAGTATATATTTATAAATTATGTATTATAATCATTATTTTATAGTCATAAATAGTAAATACTAACATTTATTTCATGAAACTCAAGTTTTAAAGATATATAGATATAGAAGATGTTTGTGGATAGGGATGGCAACGGGTCAGGTTTGGGCGGGTTTTAGTGTACCCGTACCCGCACCCGTCTATAATATCCAAACCCGTATCCGCCCCATTACCCGCCGGGTACCCGATTAATATTATCCATCGGTTTTTCGGGTTTCCCCGCGGGTTTCGGTTATCCCCAATTGAATATTATATGGACAAAATGGCGGTATTAATATTAAGTCACACTAAAATCCACTGAAAAAATAAAGAAAAACACCCTAATATATTCATTTTTTTTAAGTTAAAGAAAATGAATATCGTATCAAACGATTTAACGCTTTTGAATAATTCATGTACATAATAAAATATGTTATGTAATAGACATATGTATATAAAAAATTATATCAGTACCCAAACCCGCATCCAAACCCGCTAACCCGCCCCCGAACCCGACCCAACCGGTTCGGGTTTCGGTTTTCCCCGTCGGTTTCGGGTGCTTTTGCCATCCCTATTTGTGGAAGAGGTGAAAGGATGAGGGCGATATAAATGGTTGTGTAAGTGAAAAATTAAATTGATTGAGTTAATCTATACTATCTATAATAGAAAAATAGTCAAAAGTGAAATGTTGAGTTTTCAACAATGGTCAAATGAGAGAGAAAGTGAAATGTAATTAATACTCTATTAAAACACCACAATACTTAAAGTACAATTATTTATTTACATTGTACAACCAAATTAAAGCATATCTACCAAATTTAAATACAACAAATTCAACACACAAATCGGGTTGACCCGGGACGCTTCAAACCCGGCGGGTTGACCCTGTTTAATTTGACCCGTTTTCGACCCAACCTAGCAAGTTGACCAGTTTAAATCGACCCATTTTTCGACCGGAATGGTTCAACCGGTTGAACCACCGGGGTCGAACCAGGTTTCAAAACATGACCATTACTTAAAAGTACAATGATTTATTCACATTGTACAACCAATTAAAAACATATCTACCAAATTAAATACAACCAATTAAAACACAAACCGGGTTGACCTGGGACGCTAGAAACCCGTTTTCGACCGGAACGGTTCAACCAGTTGAACCACCCGGGTCGAGCCGGGTTTCAAAACATTATGTTTAATTCCCAAATCTTCAAACTTTTATTACTTTTCGTTTATAACCTATAAACTTCTTTTTATCAATAAACTATATGTCGTTATAAAATCCCGTTGCTATGCACGGGTACTCGTCTAGTATAAGTATATTTATGAGCAAGTCAAACAAATAAATATGTGCATTTATTGTTTTAAAAGTACACTATATTATTCATTTGGTTAATAAATATATGCATTTATTGTTTTAAAAGTAGCAAACAAAAGAGATATACAAGCAAATAATTTTGTTTGTCATGTATATTTTTTAATTAATTAAATTATTTGATTAATTTAATATGTGATTTCATTGTTTTAAAAGTAGCCAGCAAAAAAGTTATACGAGCAAACAATTTTGCTTGCCATGTACTTTTGATTTATTATTAACAAAAGTGGCGAGCAAAGAGAGATACGAGCAAACAATTTTACTCGTCATGTAGAAATTCGTAAAGTGAAAATATAGTGTCAATTTTGATAATTTGATCTGGTAGAAGTAGACTTTGATAATTTAGTTTATTAGATAAACACTAAAGAGGGTGTCCTTGACTATTTATTCCAATAATAGCAGGGTACTCGCGCGTTGCGGTGACGAGTACCCTGAAATAATATTTTTCGGTGAATCATGTATTTTAGTTTATTAATTTCTTGTTGACAATAAATTTACGGATATCAAGAATTTCATGTGACGTATTTCAACTTTTTAACTACGGAATTTATTTCGTCTTTTTTGGCCTTTTTAAAGCCATTCGTATAACATGAGCCCGTTTGGCCCGTGCCTGTTTATGCCGTGCCCGTTCGGGCTCGAGCCTATTCGGCCTGTTGCCTGTTCATTTTTGAATATTTGTATAATGTGCTTTATTATTTGTATTAGTAACATTTAATGCATTAATTGTGTTTAAGTTAGTTGTACAATATGCTTGATAATTTGTATTTCTTATGCAAGGGGTGTTTTAATAACTGCATTAATTGTATATATTGACTAGTTAATTAATTGATTACATTAAATATCTTGACCACATTAATAGTGTTTTGTATTGTATTTAATGTTAGTAAATTTGTTTTAATTAGTTGTACTTTTAGCTTAAGAACTTGTAATGTTGAATTTTAAGTATTTTTATTTAAAGATTGTATTTAATGTTAGAAAATGTGTTTTAATTAGTTATACTTTTAGCTTAAGAACTTGTAATGCTGAATTTTAAGTAATCTACTATACTAATAAAACAGGGTTTTGAAAAGCAATCTCACTCTTAAAATTGCTTAAAACCTGCCACGTGGAAATTAAACCATATCCGACGGTCCTGGATCGATATTGTTTTCTAAACAGTAAATGCAACAATTTTGGGCGGCATCATTTGGTATCATTTCATTAAAAAAAACACACACAATCCTCTCCCTCTAAACATCCCCATCTTCAAACCCTAACTGAAACCCTTCAAACCATCACCTCCCCCAAATCAATTAATCGCAAATTTTTGCCTACAAAACATTTCTCAAAAAAATTACCTAATCATTTAATCCCTACTGATAAGAATTGAATTTGTTTCCAATACAGACACATATCCCCATCAAGTAAACCAACTATGCTTCAGAAATTCTCAAACAGAATGACCCAAAAATCAACCAGAGGTAAATATGTTTTTTTATTATTTATTTTTATTTTTACATGTTTTGATTATCAAAATAAATGATTTGGATGTTGAAGTTTTGTGATTGATTATGCTAAAATGACGTCATGATAGATCTGTGTCGGCTACATCTAGCATATTTAGTCTAGTTTTATGAATTAAATTGGTTCTCATTTTTTATTTTTATTTTAATGGATTTATGAATGTTTGATGATTGTATACTACGTCTGAACAATTATCTTTTCGTAATTGGTATTTGATGAAGGTGTTCACCAAGTGTTTGATGAAGGTGTTCACCAAGTGGTTGATGAAATGTTTAAGAGAAGAATTTGAAAGGACCTGTTTCTTCTCCAGGTTGTTTCAGGTAGATTGATAAACGCTTATTCTACAAATTATTGGATGCTTGGAGTAGCCTTTTGGTTATGTACTTATATATGATGAAATGCTAATTAGTGAATTTTTGTTTAAACACAAGAACCTGATAATGAGAATCATGCGGTTATACCTACAAGTTGATTTGAGCTATCTATCATAATGTTTCATTGGTATTTTTATATATACATACATTCTGTATAAAATTTTGGTTGTGCTAAATATAAATTTTTTGTTGTGTTGCTGTTCCAAGGCCTGCAACCTGGGTTTTTAACATGTGTTTCGGGACCTCTCAGCTGGTAGTTGGATGATTGTCAATGTTCAGGGTTATACCAAAAGAAATGCATATGCACAGGTGAAGTTTGTACATTGAGTTTGTGGTATCGTTAAGTTCTTTGCTGATTTGGTAAATTTAAATTTGGTGTTATGAACTTATGATTCTGAATTACTGTGTTTATAGGTTGCAATTAGTACCATTCTTGTGTATAAAAACGCTGAAGTTGTCAACCATGTCATCCAAGCAGCCAAGCAGGACCACTTCCCGGGATTGGTACTAAGATCCTTTCTTCTTACTTTAGGTACATGTTATAAGATTGATTAGGACATACATCAATTAACACATTCATTTTTTTTTTATTATTTTTTTTTAATTTTTTTTGGGAAAACAAGTTCTCAATTGTCCTTTTATTTGCAGCTTTTAGCATGATAAGAGTAAATGAAAAGCATACTCGCAGCAAGCAAGCTTCAAAGTTGAATGGTCTTGCAATTGATCAGAAATAGATTGTTTGTTTTGTCATATGGGATTGAATAGACGGGAGGGTGTTTCTCTCCATTTCATTGTACAAGGCGATAAAGTAAGTCATATATCTTTAGCATATTCTATTGGTTTTATTAAAACGAATTTGTCATGTAAATTCATATAGTGGAATGCATAGATTCAAAATTGTTTTTTTTGGTACTATGTTCTGTCAGGACTTGATCTACAGGTACTAATCAAATTTCATAATATAGTAATGGTGTTTGAGAGATTAATTTTAAAGTTCATATGCAAGATTGAAATTAGGTGGTGAAATGGGTCGTAGTAAAAACAGGTTTTGAATTAAACAACTATATGTGGTATGGGTCAAAAGGGCAGGTTCACCAGCTTTGTGCATATTATAATTGTTTTTAATTATATTGTTACTAATTAGCATAATTACAATAATATTATGTTCTAACATCTTCAGTTATATCACCTACAATATAGTCAAACTGTGAAAGTATATATTTTATTAGCATGAATGTCAAACTGTGAAAGTAGTCTATTTGACATACCAAACCAAAGTCTATATGCAATTGCAAATAACAGCTACTCTGATTTAGTTTTATCTTTTATGATATAACTTACTGTAGGAGCCTATCCGTATCCAGTAGGTGCTAATCAACTCCTTTTGGTACACACAAGTGGGCTGGAAGGATGTATGATGAATACTATAAAGAGCGTTTTTAGCGCAAAAGTGTTAAAAGGACTAAAAATATTTGCGGATGAAAGCCAAGGGGGTGGTGGGTTGGTAATAATTTGATGATATCCTGTTGTTCAATTTTCTGAAATAACACAGATCTTCAGCCTATATAGAACAATAAACTACACTTCTTTTATGGCACCAAAACTACACTTTATTCATTTCTATATGACATTCCTTATATGTGGCTGAATACGTGAAACTGGTCACTAATACTTACTACCTTTTACTGACCAACTCATGTCCCAAATTTCAGATATATGCTTTGTTAGAAGTGCTTTGCAGAACTCTGGAATTGGAAGTTGTTTACATGAGACTGCATCGGTTTCTGGGTGCAATCAATGTGTGCTCCGACCTTTTGCAAGGCCAATTCTTCCACAAAATCGTGATGGTGTAGCAGTGCTTCCCTTTGGTGAAGACACGCAGTTAATTTATGTTTAAGTAATAGTTAGTTCATAAAGTGGCCTATAGTAAATTCACAATTGCTATGAGGAAATAAGCAAACATTAAATTTGTTTAATGTTATTTGATCAAACATTTTACTATTTCCTTAATCTTATAAACAAATTCTAAAAACTAGCCGCCCATCGGGCGGGCCTTGAAGCTAGTTATATATATATAAGGTCTTCATACTTTATTAGATAGTAAGATGAAGATACACGAAACATAAACCACTTGGTAATTGGTATCATGAATAATAACAATATAGAACATAAATGAGTGCATAAGGTTAAGGTTCATTGTATATTAGACCAAAATATAATTTACCAATTAACTACTTAATTGAAATAGATTTAACTTTTAGTTTTGGGTGATATCAACAAAGTTCGATAACAAACGTCTCGAGAGTTATCAGCCAATAACAAATGTCGCTTTCGTATGAGCCGTAAACTATTTTTAGAAATAGTACAAGGTATTGAAACATATATTCAAACTCATAATCCTCTTCCCAAGCATTTTGATTTCTTTAGATTCTGGCCCGATGCTACGAGTTTTAGTGTGATTATGAAATGCACATGCACCCTTTAATGGCCGACTATTTTGGTGACGACCCAAAATATTTGGACGAAAATTTTAGGCGTCGCTTTCTGTAACACCCCCATTTTCACGGTTCACAGCGGATTTAGGGTTGGGGTATTACTTCATGGAATCACAGTTACAGTAATAGAAAGCGACTCGAAAAGAGACGTTTTTAGAAATTTAGTTATCATTCATTAATTTATCAGAGTTTTGATAGTAAAAGATATACTTTTACTATTGATGAGGTCCCAAAGTCTAGGTGAAATGTTATGTTTGAATGATAACTGGTTTGAAAGTCCTCCAAGTTCAGTGCCTCCTCCTGCCATAACTCCGTAGTAGTGATATACCTAGGATACATGCTTAAAAAGTCAACATTAGGTGTTGAGTGAGAGTCATAGGTTTAAGTGATAGTGAATACAAGTTCCACAGTGTTCAGTTGTTACACCCTTCAAGGAAAATGTAGTGTGTGTGATAATTGCAATGCATATACAATTATCAAGAGTGGGGTATGTTGCACTAAGCTCATGAACCACACGTTAACAGTCCGGGTCATGGGGTCTACAGACCAAACCATGAGGGGACGGGAAGGATGACTTTGCCAAAGTTAATCCTTCAGAGAGGGTTCAAATATAATACTTATTGATACCCTCCAGTAAGAGGTAGTATCAACGAGAGTTGTCAAGCTCCAATAGATCTATCAACTATATTCGCGTTCACTTAGGTAAAATATCCCAAATGATTAGATTCATGAATTTTAGTTATGTAATGATGGCAGATAGTTTACTCGTGCAACAACCAAAGAAAAAGACTTGTATTTGGTTTAAAGCATGTATGTAGCATGTATCCCCCTCACAGGGTTTGTAAAGCATTTAGAAAAGAGTGAGGCTATGAACTCACCTGGGCTTAGGGAAATCTTATTGATGTAAAAAGTGACTCGGAAACTAGACTGCCTTACTCACGTATCCTGGTGGTATTGTAGGTGTGAATATATGTCAAGCTCTAGTTGTTTTGTTCAAGTTTCTTAAGTAATCATTCTTAGCGTTTTTAATGTTTTAGATATAACATAACACCGTTCAGGACATCAAATCCAGGAGTATAAGACTCCTCACATGAAGCTCCCTACTATTGTATTATGTTATCAACATAATACCGTTCGGGCCATCATAATTCAGAAGTTAATACTCCTCACATGAAGCTCCTTACTATTGAGTCATGTAGTTATTTAGAGTTTAGTTATAACATAACACCGTTCGGGCCATCATAATTCAGAGGTCATGCAATAATCGTTTGAGGAGCCAGGGCACTTTAAATCGTAAACCCAGCGAACTCGTCAAAACGAAATATCCACATGATACCCCTCACATGAAGCTCCCTAGTATTATGCTATGTTTCTAACTTTAAAATATTTTTATTTTATACCCTTATAGTTTCTATATTTACAAAATCTACCCTGATCTTATAATACTTATATTATTTATATTTATAACTACCTAAACTTGATACAATTAGTCCCTATACTTCTATATTTTGGGAAAATGGCAGAAATGACCCTTGGACTTATAAGTTTTCAAAATTTATCATTTATACCATTAACTTTATAACTTTTGCAAAACTAGTCCTTATAAGTTTATAACTATTTTACTTTCTATCCTAAGGTTATATAACTTTGCAAAAAGGGTCCTTATACTTATAAATTCTAAGAAATGTCAAAAATAGTCCATAGACTTAATATTTTCAGGAAGTTACCATATATACCCCTATGCATGGAAAACTTTGCAAAACTAGTCCTAATTCCATGCAATTCATATTTTTATGAAACAAAAAGGTTTCCTAGCTTATGGTTAACTAATATTAGCTTATCTAAGTTACCTAAACTAGCTTATAGCTTATGAAAAGGGCTTATAGCATATAAACATGAATTTGACTTATTTTAGGGTTTTAAAATGAAAACTAGCAAGTTTTAGTGATCAAGGCTTAGGCAAAGGTTCTAAGGCATCCTATAATTAACCTAGTACTGAAATAAAGCTAATAGAATCATAATGAAAGGCTTACTTGACCAGCTAGGGCTTAACGAGTGTATTACTAGGGTTTAGGGTTTTCTCGATAGGAAAGGGACTCGACAAGGCCTCAAGACTTGGTTTACTCGACTCCTAGGCCTACTAAGGCTCTAATACTACTACTAACTACAGAAGGTTTGATGTGAAAAGAAGAGATGGGGTGGGATTGAAAGGAATGGGTAGCGAGGGTATTTATAGCCCTCGTTAACTCTTGTGGTTAAGGTTTGGGTGTCGTTGATGAGGCGAAAAGTGTTACGCTTTTAGGGGGTCATTTAATCCCTAAATCGTTATTTTATGATCAAATATTGCCTTAAATTGTTCCTTTTTGCCATTTTAGGTACTTTTGGGAGGAATTCTGGAAAACATTGCATTTTGAACGTTTTTGGAGCATAAAAGTGAAGAAAACGACAAAGTCTCAAAACATGCTGGAATTCCTACCTGACGGTGTCAGCAGTTATAAGCTGACGCCGTCACTTGAAGACAAAGGAGTTGGATTCAGACTTTACCAGACGCCCAAGTGAAGAAATGAGAACTTTACACCTGACGGCGTCAGGTGTTACAAAGTCCAGGCCGTCAGGTGTATTGCTAACAAGAGACGGCCCAGAAGGTTATATAAGCTGACGGCGTCAGAAGTGGATCTAGGTGATCCGAAAATCCTAAACACGGCGGGTTGACGGCGTCAGGATTTATAACCTGACGCCACAGAATGTAATATCTATATATATTTTTAGGATTTTCTATCATTAAAGTGTGCAACTTTTGGGAGAACTTTAGGGATAAACCCTAGGTCGATTTTACTGCCTTTTTCAAGGGGTTTTCACCCTTGTTTCATCCATGCAATTAAAGATAAGTCTTCCATTTATCATTCAATATGTCTATGTGTTGTTTGATTCTATCTTATGCTTGTCTTTACATTAACATGCTAGGCTAGGTTTTTCTTGTGTTTTCTTAGATCTAATGAAACCTAGCTATTGATTATTGGTTGATGATGGTTTGTTATTTATTGTTGTGGGTGGGTGATATCGATGTTAGGCTTAGAAAAACTGGCTAACCTCCAATTGGTGACTTGCTTGAACGTTCTAAGAAACATGAATCGGATGTGTACTACGATTAATTTGGTTGTATTTAATGCATAAGTAATTATTAGTGATTTCATGGTTTGGATACTAAACGTGTCGCCATAGGATGAAGTATGCGCTTATAGAGTTAGGGAAGATCGTACACGGCCCTACGAATGGTATTAAGGAATACAACCCGTCATCCACACAATTGTAACAAACTAATCAACTGGTAAAAAATAGCTAGGGAGTAATGAAATCTAAGTAAACACGCTTTTCTCCTTATAAGTTTCACAACCCTTTACTTTCTTGTTATTTTATTTTATTTGCATTTGTAGTTATTTGGGTTAGTTGACTAGTAACTAATTCCGCCCACTCCTTCAAAAACCGAGATTTTTATTTGCTTTCCATAAAATACAAAAATACAAAAAGAATCATCCCTCACCCTTAGACCTAATTAGAGTAGTTTTCAATCCTAACGACACTATTCCCCGAGAGAACGATCAATCCCCCGGTACTTGCCACTACACTATACTACATCGGTCAGGTACACTGCCTGGTGAGGATTGCAAGCTTCTCAAGATCCCTTGAGAAGTAAAACCTTTTGCAAGGTTGCAAAACCTACGCATCAAGTTTTTGGCGCCGCTGCCGGGGAATAGTTATTGTTTAGGTTGAATTTTATTTTTACTTAGGTCTACTCATTTGATTCCTTTCTAGTGAGATTTTATTTTATTTTTCTAGGTTTTCTTTAGTCTATCTATTTTCTTCGTGCATTTGTTCGTAACCATTACCATCCGACAACATGGAAGGTGGTAATATCCTTGATCCCAACAACCCACCACAACAAAACATACCACAACCCAACCAACCTCCTAGAGCCCGCACTTTAGGAGAGTACTCCCGTCCTAGCCACCAAGGCTATTGAAACACCATTGAGCTCACTCAAGGAGCCAATGTGTCTCCCTTGCGATCCGACACCATCTGGTTGGTGCAAAGCGGATGTGCATTCATGGACTTCGTTCTGAAGATCCAAATCAACATCTCAAGGACTTTCTCAAAATAATATATTCCATAGACCTTGATGTTAACACTCGAGAGACGACCGGATTGCGTCTCTTCCAATTCTCTCTGTGAGACCAAGCTAGCCAATGGATAGAACGTCTACCCGCAGGATCCATCACCTCTTAGAACGATCTCACCACTCGCTTCCTTGCTCAATTTTTCCCACCAGGGAGAACTACCAAGCTAAGGAATGAAATCTTGATGTTCCAACAACATCAAGGCGAAACCCTCTACGAGGCATGGACTCGATTCAAGGACTCACTCCAAAAAGTTACTCACCATGGCATACATCGTTGGCTCTAAGTCCAAATCTTCTATGACCATATCAATATCCCCACGAGGCAAACCATTGACCAAGCGGCCGGTGGTAAGCTACGTGATCTTAGTGCGGAACAATCATGGGAACTCATAGAGGATCTTGCTCTCTATGACAACGAAAGTTGGAATGATCCCCGTGATTTGAATAAAACGGTCAAGGCAATATCTTTGCCTTCGAATAATTCAAGCACTTCCGACCGTAGGATCATAGAACTTGAAGACCAAGTCAAGTTTCTCATGAAATCCTACGAAGCTCCTAAACCTTCAAGCCAAGTGAACAAAATCACTTCTTCGTGCGAATTATGTAGTGGTCCCCACGACACTCGTGATTGCATGGAACTCCCCGAACAAGCTTTTGCGGACTACGCATCCTCGCGTACCGACGGAGCGGGAGAAAAGTGGTACACTTTCAAACCCGAGCCAAACCCTTACGGTGATTCTTACAACCCCTCTTGGAAAAATCACCCGAACTTTAGGTGGAAACAAAACCAAAACATGCCCCAAAACAACTCTTCCAATCCACCTAATCGTTTTCAACAAAACGGTTCATCCTCAAACCGTACTTTCAATAACAGTCCTTCCAATAACTATGGTAGTACCAATAATCTTGAAGGATTGATGTCTAAATTTATGGCATCTCAAGAAGCCTGCATAGCTAAGTTCGAATCCGAATTTAATCAACAACAAACAGAGATGACCAATAAAATTGACAACTTATTGAAAGCCCTCAACAACCAAGTGTTGTCACCACCAAATAAGGACGATAGGAACACAAGTAGCGGACCCCAAATCAAGGACCCCTCATCATCCAAACATGTCCACTTTGTTAACATTGTCACTATTAAGCCAATCGATGAAAATAGGAAGGAAAGTGATAAGGATGAAGCTATAATAGAAGGTGAACATAAGAATGAAGTTAAAAAAACTGAGGACGATACGAAAAAGGAAGTAGAAGAAGTGGATGATGGAGAGAACTACTTCAATAGGTTACCCACTAAGGAAGAACACGCATACCATAAGGATTTATTCGATGACCCCGAAACACCATACTTCCTAAGTTCACCAATCATCAAAGCGGGCAATCCATCCAATATCAACATACCATGCAACATTGGGCATGTGCATGTGTGGAAAGCCTACATCGATGTTAAATCTCCCATAAACATCATGACTAGGATCCATTACAATTGGATAATGAAAAAGCAACTTGGACCTAGGATATTTCCCAACACGGGTTGGATGAGTAACTTTGTGGGGAGAGTAAAAGGATTACAAATGTATGTAGGAAACTTCACCTATGTCACTGATGCGTATCAAAAGCTTTAAATTTATAATGCTAGAAATACCGGTTAAACGACTAAAGACACAACACGGGCAGTGTACCCTTTTGTGTAAAGTATAGCCTAGGTAAGTCCAGGTCGTCCCAAGAGAATTGTAGTTCTCTCAGAATGTTTACAATGGTGCTAAAGCTAATTTAATTGTCACTTATTAAATCAACCAAACGTGTATAAAACAAGATTACGACTAGAACAATGAGATGGTTCAAGCAATGGATTAATATGAGTTTGTCTCGGCAATGATCACAGTGATATGGGGTGTTTAGAACCATGAGTATCATTTAACATATCAAGATAACACAAATCACAAATAACGCTAGTAAAAAATGTGACAAGTATATATATCGATAATTAACAAGAATCCTTTCGTCTATAGACTTGTTTCAACCGATACAATAAATGAAATGATAACACAATTCCAAATGCTCCACGTCAAAGTTCACAAATACCCAAACAAACATAAAGCAACTACTCCATATTAGAACACATATCACATATAATCATACTTATAAATTTAGTAAATATGAACATAAATTTAATATAGAAATACCAATAATCCGCAAATGGAAGTATTATGAGAACAAAAGATCGAATAACCAAAAAACTGACTAATCCAAAACCTAGAATCAAGGTAATGATTCTAACTTGAACATGTTAGGTCACCATTTTGTAACATAAAACATATAATCTTTAGAGAGAGAAAGAGAGTAGAGAGAGAAAGTGGAAAGAACTCTTGAAAGATGAAATAAAATGAACTTTGATATTCCTAAGAGAACCAACACCCTCCTTGGAGGGTTTACATTACTAGTTATAGGGTCTAGGGGTTTACATGAGTTTCCTCTATTGTCAATATTGCCCCTTAGACTTTAGCAAAACATGTAAACATGAACTAAACTTATGTAAACATGGATAAAGTTTAACTAAACAATATTCTAAAGCAACCTATTACAAAACTTAATGACCGAGACTTGATATTAATAAAACGTGTTCCTAACAATCTCCCCCTAAGGGTCGGTCATCAAAGGTTGCGTGACGTCATCATCTTTGTCTTTCATCTTTGACATTCATAGCTCTTGACGTCTTCAAAAAATGATTAGTTGGATAGTGATTCTTTGTTCATCAAGCTTTGTTCATCGTTGTTGATGTGATCCAATGATGTAAGTATATGCCTTTAGTCACTCCTTTCCCTCTGATGGATTACCGCCTTTCCAACATGCTCATACATCTTTGACATTGCTTTCATCACATGACTTCAGATCTTTGTCATTCAACTGTATGGATTCATTTTGACATAGAATCATTCTTAGACTTTTCTGCATCGATCTTTAGTGAGAACCTTTTGTGGACTTTGAGATGTATGTATGAGCATGTGGAACCCGTGTCACGATGGTGGTTGTACCTGCATGAAATTTTGTTAGTAATAAACAACCGGTACTTACAGGTTCGGAATTAGAGATTGTTATCAGCATAGTGTGAAAACTCTCTCTAACCCTTACCAAGGCCGTTCCTAATCGGATACTCCCGAAGGAGCTTACACGAACATACAAAAGTACACCCACGATTAGGTGAGTCGCTGGAGATCACCCCACGACTGTAGACCACGTTGAGACCACCGCGAACACTAAGCGTAACCCAAAAGGAGTTACCGAAGTGACCTGCTGTCAGGGCTGTTTGATGTTGACCCTGGCAGGATTTCCGTTCAATCATTGAGAAATACATAAGTAATTCCTCTCATAAACGTTCTCGGCAGATTGCTAAGATCTGCGTAGGACTCTAAAGTTTACAACTGGCGTCCTTAATGTGGGACAACCAGTTGTGTAAATATTCAGTGTTCCTATGAGATCTTATGATGAATCTCGGGGCTCTAGACTCGATAAGTGCACATTTGGTTTCCTATGCAGAGGCATGGAGCAGAGGGCCTCCTTTTCAATATCAACTATCTCTAAGAGAAGGTTGATAGATTACACCGGTTCCCCGTGAGAATGAAACAAGCACCTTTTGAGAGATACTTGAGTTGCTAGAAGGTTTTAGTGCAGTGCGTCACTGGGTCCATGACGACTTTGTTCTTCAATACCGGTGTTGTCTTAGCAACAACCAGTAGTAGATGACTTGAACCCGGTGTCTGCCCTAAGGTTGAACAAATGGAAGGCTATTTCTTTTCACCCTTTTCTTTACTTTTCTTTTTAATTCTTCAACCCCTTCTTTCCCTTTCATTCATTACTCCTTTTTTCATATCATACCTAAGGACTTCTAATTCTATCTATTGGTGTTGTCCCTGGGTAGATCCCTCCGGCTCTGGCGGATCATAGGACGGTTTTCCCTAACCTTAGTCAACCTTATATCTCCTCGACTATCCTATTGTTGCCATTAGAACCAAATGATTGAAATTCTCCTCAAAGTGTTTGTGAATAAAACTTTTGTTAACACTTTGAGGGTTTTGATTTCATTAGAGAAAGACTCCCCCTTCACATGTGCTCGTGTATTAATTCATAAATTTGCACATGCGGGAGGAGTAAGCACTTTTTGAATTGATCCATTCTTAATAAACTTGTACCCAAGGGACACGTTTACGTTGCTTAGTTAAAGGGATCTATTATCAGCTTTTAGGTGATAACTAGCCCTAATAACTAACTTGAAGTTGTTAACATTCCTAAGTAAGGAAGTTAGACCCGTCAAAGTACTTATTTACCAAGAATTTCTCGAATCGGTACACTCTACTTGGACAAGTCCTCTTCGAGACACGCTTACATCACTAGTTAGACTAGCTTGAAATTATTACCCGACTAGGACAAGTCCTTTCGATTTACTAACTTTTGATGTTTCGTCAATTCGAGGGTTAGATCTGAGTCAAGCTCTCACTAGATACAACTTTTCCATCATATTTTAATCACTTTTCCTTTTTCTCCCCCTCAAAAATAGCATATTAAATGTTGTTTTTGAGAAACGTTTGATTAAAATATGCCTTTTGAGTTTTATGGGGAGAATCCAACGAGAACTTTTACTTTAGAACAAAGGTCTTTCAAGTACTCCCCCTCAACTAGTGAACAAACTTTTTTAGATTTTAATTACGAGAGGGAATACTTGTTCTTCTGAGCAGAGTTGTAAATTTTTTGAAAATGTGGATTAATTATACTCAAAAGTAAGAAGCTTTCGCTCCTTATATTAGGATTGAGGCACTGATGCGTACCTCAGGGTCCTTTCTTTACAAGTACGGGTTGTACAATGTTATGTGTGCACAAGCCATAGTAATATAAAATTGTGATAATGAAAAAATATTAGATAATGATGTACCAAAAGATGATCAATCAGAGTAACGGTTCATCAGGACGACGGTAAGTGAGGATGTTTGGAATAGGTGCTCTTCCTCCAACCAAGCTTTCCAGTGTATGAATGTGATTTCTGAACTTCAAACGTTGGTCGATCCTATCCATGAACTTTAGAGCTTCTCGTACATCATTCCTTATCCAACCCCTTTTGTTTCCTTGATCATAACTCTTCAGTCTTTGTTCCAGCTGAATTCTGACCAACTTGAGAGTCTGATCCCCGAACTTGTGAGTCTCATCATATCTCATGAATCTCTTAGCTTCTCCTTTGGTGAAGACAACTCCAAATGGTTTTCTGATGAACGTGCAGGGCTTCATACCTAAGTGAATGTTCGTTTGTGGAGCGGTGAAGTTGAGAGAGGTTTGATAACTTTCAACTCCTAATTGTGCATCTTCAACCCTTGCCCGGATGATGCGTTGACGAGCAAAGATTAGAAGTGAGTTGATGAGGTCATACTGAAGGCTGCCGTGTAGATTTTGAACTTTGCCTTGAACCTTAAGAACATACATATCTTCGATGTCATTAGGATTCAATCGATGATAGTCAGCTTCACTGAATGAATACTCTTTGTCATCACTTCGTCTGACCACAATTTTGTCGAGAAAGTTGTAACCATATCTCTTTTCAGTTTCAGGAATATCTGTGATGCCAAGAATTCGGTGGTTTGTGTATGGCTTGCCTTTTGATTTGAACGTTAACTTCCATTTGTAAAACCATCTGCGCATTTCTGGCCAGTGAAGAATTCCCATAGCCGCTTCAACATTGTACTTGGAAACCGATGGTGAGTGCAAACCATTCATTTGGTCTTCAAGATTATCAAGAAGGTATGATGCAGCCTTGAACTTGGAAAGAGATGTAGCATAACGGTGTTCTGGATCGGTGTTGCCATGAATGAGATACAAGAGATCGTTGTTGAAGAAATACTCTTTCGGGATCTTAGGATTGTTGGGAGGACCAATGAGGGGTAAAGGTTGGGAAAAGTCTTGAAATGTAAAGTCAGGATCATTTCCAGGATAGATTCTATCCCATGAAGGCCTCTTTTCCCAAGTGATGTTTTCTGACAGAGCACATGCACATTCTTCAATGTTGTATTCAAATTCGAGTTCAGATGTGGTGCATGTCTTGTATTCTGTGAACCCTACTTTTCTAATCTCCACTAAATCAGAAAGTAGAAGTTTCTGGGTTTTCATGATCTTCTTGATTCTTTTGGTGAAACCTATAATAGAACCTTCTATCGGTGCTTCTGATTCAGGAACATTAGGGTGAGCATCGACCATTTCATCGAACCAATTATAAGTTGGAGCAGAGGTGTCAATCCACTCGGGAGGTGGCATGACTGGAGCTTCTGTAGGTGGTTCGGTGATATCGGCAGGATCTCCTGTGGGATTTCAAATCCTGGATCTGGAGCATCTAATTCCTCAGCTTCTTCCATTTGAACATCAGCTGCTGAATGTGTCGGGACTTGATGCACGTGGATTGCAACACGCACTACGTTTTACCTCTCGAGGGATCTCGAGAAGCTTGCAATCCCCACCAGGCAGTGTACCTGACCGATGTAGTATAGTGAAGTGGCAAGTACCGGGGGATTGATCTTTCTCTCACAGGGAATAGTGTTCGTTAGGCTAAAAACTACTCTAATCTAGGTCTAAGGGTGGAGGAAGATTCTTTTT